>JALIZH010028237.1:0-10639 GCA_030522465.1 Rhipicephalus appendiculatus | reverse complement strand
GTAGCCAGGATGGTGACAAAAAGCCACTTGACTCATCCATCATGTAATCGAAAGCCATCTATCATCTTTTTGTTGCCACCAGGGTCAGAGCGTAATAAAGATAGCGCGCCGCAGTGTTCACGTTTCCTTCAATCCCCCCTGTACGTGAGCAAGACTACCAGGCAGTGGCGTAAATCATAGGGGGAGACACTCCAGGCATCATCATCATCATCAGCCTGTCTACGCCCACTGCTGGGCAAAGGCCTCTCCCATGTTTCGCCAATCAACCCGGTCCTGTGCTTTCTGCTGCCACGTTATACCTGCAAACTTCTTAATCTCATCTACCCACCTAATTTTCTGTCTCCCCCCTCACGCGTTTGCCATCTCTTGGAATCCAGTGAGTTGCCCGGCTGACCGGCGGTTATCCTGCCGACGTGCTACGTGCCCGGCCCATATCCACTCCAGGCAAGTGTCCCCCAATTTCTTGGCAGACAAGGACAACGCACTTTCCGTATAACCAACTCTGAAATCTGAAGCACTTTCACTGAACAGAAACTGATTACTTCTAGCCGGTACACACGATGGGGAATACCGTTTGTGCGTTAGCACAAAAAGTGCTACCATTTTTATTGGATACTTTAACTTGAATGACGCAGTTGCAAAAATGCTAGCGCCTGCTCACGAGTTCCTATTTGAAACTAATGGCGTATTCGGTTGGTCGCTCCGGCCCTCTGGCTGAGAGTCGCCAGATGCCGAGGCAGCTCGCAATCAGAGCGCGAGAGGCAGCGTACCAACCGAATACATCGGCGATTTCGGAGCAGCGCACCTGTAGCGCCACCGTGCAGCCAGCGCGGGAAGCAGCCGGGTTATGGTGGCTAGCCGGGTAAACATTCCTGCGCTGCATTGGCAAATGGCGCCGATCAGTTAAGAGGCCATTTCCGACATATCTGGACGTAGCAACAGCCTTCTGAGCTCAGAACATAAATCTGGCGATCGTCGTCGTCGTGGTCCGAGCTGTCGCTCATATACCGTTGGATACTCGGTGCTATTTTTCTGACCAGGCGCTGATACTCACGTTCGTTTTATTATTATTATTATTATTATTATTATTATTATTATTATTATTATTATTATTTTATGGGAATGCATAATTTTAATTTTATATGAATAAAAACAAAGCACACACACACACACACACACACACACACACACACATATATATATATATATATATATATATATATATATATATATATATATATATATATATATATATATATATAAACAAAATGGCCGCCATTACAAAATGTGTGTCCCCATGCCACTGCTAGAGTGTACTAGAAGTTACCACTGCTAGAAGTTACCACTCTGGATGGATGGATGGATGCTATGAGCGTCCCCTTTATATCGGGGCGGTGACATGTCTGCCACCAGGCTCGAAAAAAAACTTTCTTTTTATGGTGGCCTAATGCCTTATCTACATTGATTAAATCTATGTTATTACAGCAAAGAAAAATATAAGTTCACGGTCCATCTCTCTGCTTCTTAAGGCAGAATGACCTTATTTTCCCCTTTCTTCATTTTTTGTCCTTTATCTCTACTTTTCTGCCACCAATACTCTAACCGTCTCTTACTTATTTCTATCGCGGACGTGTTCAGCTTTCCATTGTTGTCCCTAAAACCCAAGACTTCATGTAGACTCGTGTCCACACGTATATCTGGGTGGATATCGCCACATTCAATCAGTACATGTTCCATCGTTTCCTTAGTTCCCCCACAGCATGTACATTGTTCTTCTTCGTTACAGAATCTCGCTTTATAGCTACGCGTTCTAAGGCAACCCGACCTTGCCTCAAACAGTAAAGCGCTTCCCCTTGAATTATCATAAAACCTCTCCCTCCTTATTTCGTTTTTTCCCTTTCGGTAGTCACTGAGAGCCGGCTTCTTTTCCATCGCTGTCATCCAATAAGTCCTCTCCGCCTCTCTGACTTTTCGCTTAATGCTCCTTGTTGCCATGTCGCCCACACTGCCATGTCGCCCACACTGTTGGAGTGGCGCCTCCTGGTGGGAGGCCTGGGTGACGTCACGGCAAGGACTCTTCGACGCCCGCCGTTGCGCGGCTACATAACATGCGCTCGCTTAGTACGCTGTTCCGTTGTTTGCATTCGCTTTTTGCTTGTCTCAAGCTACAGATGAACGACGGAAAACAGCATCGATAGTGTTCCTGGTAAAACAATAAAAAAAGTTTACTTTTGCTCTGCCAACGGTGCCCGTGCTCGGTCGTACGAAAATTGAAATCAGGTTTGTGTCGAGCTGCTAAGGATGGGTTTCATTCCCAGCCTCGGCAACCGACGGGGGTGGAAAGCAAGAACACGTTTCTGCTTAGATACAGCAAAATGACTGCCACATAATCATGTCCTGGTTTCGACCCGCAAGACACCATTTTTGCATTTAGGTTAAGTTGTTCACGGATGATTTTAAGAGATATGAGGGTTTCGCCAGCACTGGGGTTATTTGTATCGGATGCATCCGCGTATCTATACGGAGAGCGTTTTTGCCGGTGTGCCAAGCACCGCGCACGCGTGCAGTATCAAGTCTCGTAAAATATGTCGAATGCGCTCACCTAGAATACCGCCGCAGTTGTTCTGTCAGTTTTTCTCGCGTACTTGTTCAGTCACCATGCTCTTTAGTTTCATGTTTTTCTCGCAATAATTTCGGTGCTTCGTTTCACCGAAATTATTGAGGTTAGGTGTGGTTGAGGTTAAGTGCGGAAACTCTTATTGCTGTCAAATTGAGTCATCGTGCAGCACCGTAGCTGCTGTACGCTCGTAAGTACCACTTTAGATGGCCACCTCGTAAATTAGTTTTCCTTTCAGTTGATTACCCTTGAGCATCAACCTGTAGGTAGACACGACGTGTGAGACCAGTCATTGCCTCAGTGAGTTGAAGTGAGCCGTCATGTCCCGGATATATATATTGTGAGCATTATTCATACCCTTCATCTTCTCACCTGTACATATTCATCATCACCTCTCTGGCCTGGGTTGTAGGGCAGAGACTCGACGAATAAAAAGGAAGTGTCTTGCGGCCTAAACGTTGCCTTACAAGTGGTGGAACAGCTAGGAGTGCTTGGCTGTAGTTTGGGCCGTACAGAAATTCCGCCCATATCTTTACGGACCTCAGTTTACCGTAATTACCGACCACCACGCGTTATGCTGGTTGTCAACACTGAAGAATTTATCCGGACGCCTCGGCCGCTGGGTGCTCCGGCTGCAGGAGTACACGTTTGACGTTGTGTACAAATCTGGGAAGAAACACCAAGATGCTGATGCCTTCTCCCGTTGCCCTCTCCCACTGCCTTCGTCTCTGGACCAGCATCTTCATTGCGCGTCTAATGATGAGGCTCAGCTTCCGCTTACGTTATCAGAATTAGCGGTTGCTGGCACGCTGTCTTCGACTGGCTACACTCAGTTGGCCTCCTGTCAACAGCAAGATCCATACTGCCATCGCATTGTTCAACGCCTCTGCGGAAAGTCTCCACCACCTAATGCCAGGTTGCGCCTGACAACTCAGGCAATTCAAACTTGAAAACGACGTGCTGAATCGGTACGTTTACACTGAAGATGGACACCGGTGGGTACCCGTACTTCCACGTTCGCTTCGTGCGCAGATCCTTGAGGCCTTTCACGACGACCCCTCTGCTGGCCACACGGGATTCCATAAAACATACAGCCGCATCAGGAGCCGCTTCTTCTGGCCTGGCCTCTCCACGTTGGTTGCCAAGTACGTCTCTTCTTGCGCACCATGTCAACGGCGCAAGCGGCCGACTTCACCTCCTGCTGGCTTGTTACAACCAATACCATGTCCCGAGGAACCATTTGCCATTGTTGGAATGGACCTAGTCGGGCCTCTTTCCGTAACGTCGGCAGGATA
Organism: Rhipicephalus appendiculatus; assembly: GCA_030522465.1. Classification (NCBI taxonomy): domain Eukaryota; kingdom Metazoa; phylum Arthropoda; class Arachnida; order Ixodida; family Ixodidae; genus Rhipicephalus; species Rhipicephalus appendiculatus. The sequence continues at coordinate 6,727 of JALIZH010028237.1, read as the reverse complement.
TCGCTGGATCGTGACAGCGGTTGATCATCTCACGCGGTACGCAGAGACCGCTCCTCTGCGCTCTAGCTCTGCCTCTGACGTGGCCACCTTCTTCCTCGAAGACGTTGTCTTGCGTCATGGTGCGCCCCGCGTCCTAGTTAGCGATCGCGGCAAGACTTTTCTGTCCGCAGTTATTGAAGAAGTGCTTAAAGCTTGTGGCACCGTTCACAAGACAACATCAGCATACCACCCTCAAACCAATGGCATCACAGAGCGAATCCACCGCACGCTAATTGACATGATATCCATGTATATTGGACCAGCTCACGACTACTGGGACTACATCTTGCCATTTGTGACATTTGCTCACAATACCGCGCCGTCCAACGCACTACTGGCTATGCACCATTCTACCTCGTTTACGGCCGTTCGGCGACATTCACGATCGACGCTACGTTCTTCCGCACATCCACTGACAATTCCGCAACCCTACCCGAACAGTTCATCTTGAGACTTGAAAAATGTCGGCAACTTGCTCGGCTCAGTACAGAAGATAGTCAGCACGATCGCAAGCAGTGGTACGACGGCTCCCATCGCGACGTCTCTTTCCATCCTGGCGACGAAGTGCTCCTTTGGACGCCTACACGTGTTCCCGGACTGTGCGAAAAGTTTCAGTCGCGATTCCTTGGACCCTACATAATTAATGAGAAAACATCCCCTGCAAACTATCGTGTCACTCCCGTTGCGGCTTCTTCCGATCGTCGCTGCCGTGGTTCTGAGGTAGTCCACGTTTCGCGAATGAAGCCCTTCGTTCGACGTTCTACCCAGTTTAAGTCGCGGCCAGGCTGGCCGCTTCGGCGCACGGGGAAATTAGTGTGAGCATTATTCATACCCTTCATCTTCTCACCTGTACATATTCATCATCACCTCTCTGGCCTGGGTTGTGGGGCAGAGACTCGACGAATAAAAAGGAAGTGTCTTGCGGCCTAAACGTTGCCTTACAATATATATATTTGCCAACAAATCATACTGTGCATATAAGCCATAGTTTTATTTGGACCGCTGCAGTGAGAAAATGAAGCCTCAATATGAGTCAAAATGCCATTTTTTTCCAACTTTGTCGCAATATTGTGGCATTGTTGCTGCTTCATACGCTCCCGAAGTATTTTCATCATTTATTATAGGTACCCATGAAACACATAATGTGAATATATTACTCGCGAAAAAATCTGTGCTTTTTATAAAATACGCTAAACATGCAGCATATTGCAATTTTTCGCCAAGGCCAAAAATAAAGTTGAGACAAAAATGAATAAACTATCATTGCCATGAAAGATAAGCACCTGAAGATTATGGAAAAAATTGTTTCGTAGTAATTGCTCAGACCAGTAATTTTGTACAAATTATTTAACGCGACACAGTTTCACTTGGGTGCCCAAAGCTCGGGGCGCCCTCAAGGCAACAATTTTTTTTGCGAAAAATAACGCCTCAATAACTACTTATCACATTCGCATATACCTGGACAATTTTTTTCAGCAGGATTGGAGGTGATCGAAAATTGACCTGGTACAGTTGTTATGGAATGACCCATGTATATATATATATATATATATATATATATATATATATATATATATATAGGCATAAAGAAAAAATTCCGCATCTCCCGCTAAAGGGAACCATGTGTGGATTGCGAAGCAGCGGGGAGAAAATTAGCTTGAGCGGGAGGAATGTCGCCGCTCTCATTTCACCGGGCGCTCATCGCGGCGCTGCACAGGAGAGAGAATGAGGCGCGCGCGCTCCGTCATTTTCATACCGCGGAACTACCGTGGCGCCCCCCAGCGGAGCGCCCCCAGCAGCTGTCACACCACCTGTCGTGCGCACCGCTCCGTAGAGGATTCCTAGAGGAGAGGACAGGGGGGACCGTAGGAGAGGAGAGAGACGGGGAGAGGACGTGCTGTGGGGGGTGTGGGACGCGGGAGCCTCTCCCGTAGAGTAGAGGAGAGAGGGGGGAGAGGACGCGCATGCGCTGTGGGGACGTGGGACCGCTCCGTAGAGTAGATGATTCCTAGAGTATAGAAAGGGAGTGAGCGTAGGATAGGATAGGGAAGGGGACGCGCATGCGCTGGGGGTGTGGGACGCGGGGGGCCGCTCCGTAGAGTAGATTCCTTGAGGAGAGAAATGGGGAGGGGACGCGTATGCGCTGTGGTGGTGTGGGACGCGGGAAGGAGGGACGGATTAAGCCCCCCTCCAAACACATGCAAGCAAGATCAAGGAATGGGGTCAACCTGGGCGACAGACACCACCTGCCTAGCCATTGCTAAACTGCCTCTCTGTGCTCTCGGCCATGACTCTGATGACTGTAGTAGTGGTTGACGGCCTTCATATTACTACAGTGTTCTGGTTCGCATAATGGGTGCTTCCCTACTTCATGAAAGTGGCCGGACGCGGGACGCGGGACACGGGACGGGGGACGGGGGACGCGGGGACGCGGGAGGGACGGACAAAGCCCCGAGCTTAAGATGCTTCGCATCTAAAATTTCTGAAGCATCCGACCGGGGATTCAAACCAATGATCTTCGCTCCACAGCGCGCTGCGTTAGACAACTCAATGAAGCGCCATGCATGCGCCAGAGAAATAACGGCGAGCTGTTTATATACATCATTTACCACTGGCGGTATGCAGATCTCGGAGGAGCTTGGGCGTGTTTTCCTATCACGCAACGTTTTCTTTCAATCTGATAACTGCCCTTGAGACGCGCACGAAAAAGTGGCCCCTTTCCGTACCCATTCGTGATGTGGAACGGAAAAATTGAAGGACACTTTGTACATTCCAAAGTGTGTTCGGCGAAAGCGTCTGGCCATTCCACTGACTATGCCATGTCTTTTTTCTTTTACACTCTCACTGGGATAACACACAAACGGAATGTGTGCGTGTTTTCTTTTTTAATTTTTTACCGCGAATCGCAGCGAGACGCGATACTAATCTTCCTCCGTTCGCATGCGTTAGTATTTTCTCGCGCTTTGCGCATCGCGCAAACACCATCCGCGTTCCAGCGTTTAAATTGACGGAACCTTTGTAAATTCGAAAGTGTATTCCGTGGACGCATGTGTCCATTGAGACGGCGTCGGTCAGAATGATTGCAAGGGCTGGGCACAGCGACGCTACGCAAGCAAAGCGCGAGCGCTGTAGAGTCCAACGCGACCGCCGTCCGTTTGCGCATCCCGGCGGCCATCTGATTCCGTGCCAGAGCTCGGATGGACAGGAGGACGGCGGACGGACGGACAGACAGACAGACAGACAGACAGACAGACAGACAGACGGATGGACGGACAGACAGACAGACAGACAGACAGACAGACAGTCGGACGGACGGACGTACGGTCGGACAAACGGACGGACGGACGGACGGACGGTCGGACAGACGGACGGACAGACGGATGGACGGACGAACGGACGGACTGACGGACAAATGGACGGACGGACAGACGAACGGACGGACAAACTGACGGACGGACGGATGGACGGACGGACAGACGGAAGAGGAGGTTCGTGGGGAGGGTTTGCGCATGCGCAGTAAGGGTGCTCAGGACGCACACCACCACCACCACCACCGAACGGACGGACGGACGCCGGACGGACGTGAGCATGAGACATTAAAGGCTTTCACCTAAAAAAGAAAGAACACCGGGCACGAGTTACTGTATTTGCTCCCTAGAGGCACACCTTGCGTCAGACGCCACCGCGGGGCAGGAGACGCGGAGGGGTCACTCCACGCGCGGCAGTTGAAAAAAAAAAGAAATATGTAACAGCGTCGGGTTCTGCATTGTGGAACACTTACAGCGCGTTGCTTAAACACAAAGACGCAACAACTATGACAGTTGTTAGTTCACACTTGTCCTGTGCATTCTTCTCGAGCGTCCTTCTTTGCAGCTAAGTCTTTTGCGCTGTTTTGTTTCTAAGAGTCCTTCTTTGTGCTTCAGCGGCGCGCTGCAAGTATCGAGCTGCATGTCGTTCTTCGTGTGACATTCCAATTTCTTGCTATCGAATTCAGTGCTTCGCCCTTGGGCCGTAACTGTGACTTTTTAACACGAAAGTGTTTTATGCCGGGGTCCACCACGGCTCCTCTGACGTATTTCCGTCACGGATATGACGTTGTAAAATATAAACTAACACACTGAGATCAAAGAAAAAAAGACGTTCCGTCACCGGGCGTCGAACCTGTGACCTCTCGCTCCGCAGCGCGCGGCGCGAAACCACTCGGCTACGGGAGCGCACGGACCTCAGCTAACTAACGGCAAGCTATTTATATACACCATATACCGTTGGCGGTCCTCAGAGCTCATCGACTTCAGCGCGTTTTCGTCATCAGTACCAAGGTGGCGCGAAGGTGGCACGGAGTGCGCACTCTAAAGGTCGCAGTGCCTCTCACTGCGGTGAGAGCGCGCCTCCACGGGGCGTGGTCGCTAGTGCGCGCGCGCTTATCTCCTGATCGGGGCATTGGGGCGCTTAAGCCTTGCGCTTCCACCGCTAGTTTGCTATGAAGTTACAGTGGTTAAAGGTGCGCGAAGGTCTCTTCGCTCACCGCAGCGGCCGTGTTTACGAAAGGAGCACACTGCTCACACACGAAGTAACAATTGTGACAGTTGTTCGCGCTCGTCTTGTGTATACTTGTGCGGTCGTTTTGTGCGCCTGTCTCTGTGTTAGAGCTGCGTGCTTTAGGGGTCGAGCTGTGAGTTAGACCGTGCTCGTCCTGTGTATGCTCATTTCGTGCCTCCTTTCAGCTTGAGGGGCACGCAGCAAGTTTCAAGTTGCTTGCCGTTCTTCGCGTGACATTTCCATTTGTTGCTGTAGCATTCATTTCCTCGCCCTTATTGTGAAACAATGCACAATAAACGCTCAACTAACTCTGTGAAGACAAGTTGCACTTTCGTGTTATACCGATTCCTTTGACAGAGGGATCAGCCATGTATTTTGTGAATTCCTCCAATTCATCTTGTCACTTACTGTGCTTATCACCTCCTCCTAATGAGTGAGTGAGTGAGTGAGTGAGTGAGTGAGTGAGTGAGTGAGTGAGTGAGTGAGTGAGTGAGTGAGTGAGTGAAACATGTCGCCACCAACAGAGCCTTCTTGCTCAATGTTCTTTTTATTGTGCGTAATAATAAGTCTACAGATGGCGATCATAAAGTTGCAGAAACACGCAGAGGAATGCCTCATGGTCAACATATTGTACAGGGAACCTCCCGCGTCTCCAGTGTCAACTAGCCAATTGAAGACAAGCACATTTTTTATGAACTCAGTGAGTAGCGAGTATATCTTTATGCCTACCCCTCCTCAAACTCCGGCTCTTAGATACGCAAAATACACACACAGTAAAAGTGGCAGTGCGACAAACGAAATAAAGAAAGTAAAAATCACAAGATGAATAGCTTGAGCTATAGAACAATCATATTGTGAAAAGTGCGGTGACAACGCAACAAAACATAACACATATCGCGGGAGTGCTACATAGCTCAAAGTTATTGGCAAGCCGGCGCTGCTGGTGAAGCGTTGTGACGATCAGGTGGCCGGTGTCTCGGAACTCCTGCTCTGACGCGGGCCACCCGACTGCCTCCCTTTCGGAAGAGAAGCGTCCGATGCACGTCCCGAACGGAGCTCTGCCGAGCTGTCTCGTTGAGACCTGTTTGCTGAAAACACGAAAAAAAAAATGATTTTGCGTATATCTATTTGTACACCTACGATATAATATACCAAATCATGACATCAAACCTGACAAAGATCAGAATACTCAGAAGGCTAACATGAAGTGGTTAATGTTCACTGGCATTTTTTAAATGCGAATGCATTTCTTAGTCGGGCTATGTCAGGCAACCGGCGTTGTGCGGCGTTGTCTAGCGTTGTCCGCGTCTCTCCGCTCTCACTCCCTCTCCCATAGCAACAGCTGCGGGCGCGCGCGCTTATCCTCGCCCCTAGCAACCGGAGCAGGTGGTGCGGGCGGAGTAGCGGAGAGTGAGTGGAGAGGAGGAGCGAGCTCTGGTGTGTGAGCTCGGTGGAGCTCCCGCGTGTGTGGAGAGAGTGTAGGAGAGGGTAGGTGCAGTGCTTCGCCGCTCCTTCTCTCTCCGTTCGCTCTCTCTCCTCCCTGCGCCCCACTCTCCCGTCCGCTCGCTCGCACGTATGTATATATATATATATATATATATATATATATATATATATATATATATATATATATATATATATATATATATATATATATGTATATATACATAAAATTAAAAAAAATTAAAAAAATTAAAAAAAGACAGGCGCTGCGCCGTGCTCCCGACCGGGCTGCAGAAATTAGACGCCTTTTCCTTCTTCGAACCACAACCACCTTATATAAATGGAGTGAAGCGCGCGCGAAATGCCTTCGCATTTGCTCACGATTCCCTTCGGGGAGGTGGGGGCATTTTTTTTGGATATCTTGGGGGTGCGGTCAGTAGATTGATTGTTCCGCAGCACTTCAGGTATTCAGTAAACATTTTTAGTCACTGAGATTCCAGGTGAAATTGCTCTTCTTACCTGAGGAAGAAACAGCAATATTTTTTCCAGAACAAATATGCCATATTTGAGAAGATCAAGTCATGATTCGTAAACACTGAGGACGTTGTGCAAAGATATGATACGCTGAGAAGGGAGTGCATAATGCCGCAAAGACCTATCATTTCCAGCTGCTCACGCTCTTTTAGAATTATATATATAGTAAAAG
>JALIZH010028236.1:0-82065 GCA_030522465.1 Rhipicephalus appendiculatus | reverse complement strand
ATATTTACTTCTGAGCGCCATCTTTTAGGGGCGAAGCTCCTAAGGGTGTGGGTCTGTCCCTCCTCTGTAGTTGTAGTAGTAGTAGTAGTAGTAGTAGGTAGGTAGGTAGATAGCCACGTATAGTGGAATGTACCCACTCCACGTGACAACGATGAAGTATAAGCGCGTTCCAGTATAGTGGAATGTACCCACTACACGTGATGACGATGACGCTGATGACCTTGAAGTATAAGCGCGTTCCAGACCACACATTCTCTTTCTGCCATGGATGAAAACGATCGAGCTTCGCCCACTCATCATCATTCACTTCGTGGATATGGCATGATTTTTTTTATTATAGCAATCATCTGGCTCGTTTGAACTTCAATGCTCCTATTTCTTGAGTTTCTAATTATTAACAATGCATTTTTTCATGATCAGTGTAGCCGCAAACCAACATGACCAAGTAACACTATTTTTAGGCTTTCTTTAACCACTGTTTCTTTGCTGGTACTACAGTCTATCGTGAATAAAAAACAACTCTCAGGGTCCCTTATGCCTTCGCCTAAGACGACTTGAAGGCGAAACCCATCTTTTGACAGACAGCAGGAAAGCCTACGAACGGGTTTTCATGCTGTCTATCGTCTCAGCGCGAAGAAAGCGGTGGGAGCACAGCGAGTATACGAGCCGTCTGCTTGTGTCTGTCGAGAGAGCGCGCGCGCTAGCGTTCTCGGCCGCGCCCTTTTCACAAATCCTGGCAGTTGCTGCTGGAGTGACGCAGCCCCCCAACCCCTGTCGGCACCCTTTCGAGCTCATTACCCCGACGAAAGACGGGCTCGGTGTTCCTTCTCTTCTTGAGGAGCCATCGATGGCAGGTCTCGCAAGCCAGAAGATGTTATCGCATCCGCCCTTCGTGTGACGGAGACGGCCGGCTCATTTCATCTTTGCTACAGCCGCGTTCATCGCCATCGCTAGCGCTCTTCTACTAGCGCGCGGAACATGCGATGCGCGGGTCTATGTTATCAATTTGTACTTTATATAGAACATTACGGCGACACCAACAAAGAAGAAAAAAAAACCACTGAGTGTGTCCATAAAAGTGCGATCACAATCAAATAAATAGTTCTGGGTATCTGTATTCGTGCCTCCTACACGAAAACCAGTGCCGGCTATCCCTGGTGGATAAGAAATCATCTGCGTAGATCTACTGCGCTGATCACCTGCTCCTGTTCCGGCATAAAGCGGTGGCCCGTCTCACCCAACGTCACTTTGCAGCAGCAGTCACGGCTCTCCGTATCGACGCTCTTACTAAAGGCTTTTCGACGCTTCCGCAGGTCAGTGTCTTTTTCACTGTTGTTTTAGGCGTCGTGTGTTGCCGTGACTGCTGCTGTATGAGTGAGTTAGTTCTGTCATTTAATACCACACTGTATAACCTTGCTCGTTATTTTTGATTGCCTGCAAACATGCCCTCAAATGTCGAGTTGGCGAAGCGCATTGAGCAGCTTGAGGCTTGGACTGAGGGTAAACTGGAAGAAATAGCTTCTAAGCTCATTGCGCAATGCAAACCCAAACTTCTGACACCTCAGCCAGAGATATCAAAACTGAAGGCTGAAGTTGAAAGCCTTGTGTTGGGCGTCAGTGGTCTCAATGCGCTTGTTGAAGAGTTACGTTCGGAGAACGCCACATTAGTTGCCTCTAACAAGTCGCTAAAGAAACAAAATGAAACGTTGACTAACCGTGTGTCTGAACTGGAACAATACTCGAGACTTAACAATGTAGAACTAAAAGGAATCCCGTGTTCGCAAGGGGAAGATTGCACAGCCATCGTAAAGGCTGTGGCTACTAAAATCAACTGCACTATCAGTGTTTCAGACATCGACGTCATTCATCGCGTCCCCACTAAGAATGACTCAAACAAAAACATTATCGCGCGCTTTTGTTCTCGCGATAAAAAGCAGGAATTTCTAAGCAAGGCTCGCAAGGCCAAATTGCACACGAATGATCTCGGATTCCCAGGCCCTCGTCATTATCCTGTGTTCGTAAATGACCACCTCACCCCTGAAAACAAAAGGTTGTTCGCGAAAGCTCTTGCCCTAAAAAAAGAAAAGGGTTGGGCGTACCTTTGGACTGACAACTGCCAGATTAAGGCGAGGCAATCTAACGAAAGTAGGGTGTATCGCATTCGCACCGAAGCTGACCTTTCAGTCTTTCGGTAGATCTGTTCACCTATAGTAACCTATCTATCAAGTGAAAGCGCGCTTCATCATGTCGTCTTATTTTAGTATCAATAAATTAGATTCCTTCCTGAACAACTCTAGCTTATCAGCACTTCATATTAACGCGCGTAGCCTAAGAAGAAATCATGATGAAATAAACGCTCTTCTACATTCTTTCAAAAATTCCTTTTCCTTCGTCTGCATGTCAGAAACATGGCTTTCACTTGAAGATAAAAACTTGTTCGGCTTGCCAGGCTACTTGTCAGAATATTGCAATCGCACATCGAGTAGTCACGGTGGCGCAGCCATCTTTATTTCCCCTACTTTTCATTATAAGCGCAGATATGACCTTCACATTGTCGTCGATAACTGCGAATCTGTTTGGATAGAACTAGACAAGCCTTCATCCGCTGATAAACTTGTTCTTGGAACTATCTATCGTTCGCCTTCATCGTCAATTTCAGAGTTTTGTTCATGTCTCAACGCTGTCCTTGAAACTTTATCTTGTGAACGTAAGAATGTCATTATTTTGGGTGATTTAAACATTGATTTACTTGATGATGCTACCAATCGAACTGAGTACGCAAATTGTTACCAGGGTTTCGGGTACGAGTCCTTAATCACACTTCCAACTAGATGTATTCCTGGGCGCAGTAGCACACTCATTGATCATGTTCTTTCTAACTTCCTTTCACCTGAAAACTGTGGTGTTCTTAAGGTAAATATTACTGATCATTACCCTGTTTTCTTTTCATGTGAAAGTTTCATCCATAATCGTGATTTAAGATTTTCTAAAACAATTCTAAACAAAGAAGAGTTTGTGAAACGCATAACAAATGTTGACTGGTCGTTCATTGAAACGTGCACGGAGGCCAACATAGCATTTGATTATCTGTCGTCTCGCATAAGTAAGTGTATTCATGATAGCATCACGGTGGTTAAATGCAAAAGAATCTACTCAGCTCCCCCACAATCCGTGGATAACAAACAGTCTTTTGACATGTATGCGCAAAAAAAGAAAACCTTTACAACAAAGTCAAACGCCGTCCTTTCAATATGAAATTAGAAAATCGTTACACTCTCTATTCCAATACCCTTAATAGACTCTTAAAAATAGCCAAAAAAAAGTTATTACGAAGAAAAAATAACGCGCGCTGGCACCAACTCTAAAGAACAATGGCAAATAGTTAACTCCTTCTTAAACTTGAACACGTCCGAATTAACTATCACTGAGCTTCAAACTGCTGACCGTGTCTTAGATCAGCCAATCGACATTGCAAATGAATTCAACTCATTTTATTGTAATCAAGCTTCTAGTCCACCCCCCAACTCCGAATCAATCTCAGGTCCGCTCTTCACAATCATTTTACCTTTTTCCTACATGTCCTAACGAAATGCGCAGCATTATTAGTAAACTTAAAGTCACTTCTGCAGGACTTGACGGAATCCACTCATCGAACATTAAGTTAATTGCCAACCATATTGCCATCCCTCTATCCCGCGTTATAAATCTAATTTTCAAGACTGGGTCATTCCCATTACAATTAAAAAAAGCCAAAATCATACCAGTGTTCAAGAAAGGCGACAGAACTTGTATATCTAATTATCGCCCTATAGCTATCCTATCAGCTTTTAGTAAAATAATAGAGAAGTGTATCGAAAAACGCATCACTAATTACTTATCTAAATTTTCCATTTTAACTTCTCATCAGTTTGGTTTCCGACCAGCTTTTTCGACCAATCTTGCATTGCTAACTTTTACAGATAAGATTAAAAAAGCTATTGATTCTGGTGCATTGGCTGGAGCATTGTTCATTGACCTAACCAAAGCTTTTGACTCCCTTAACCACAGCATCCTGGAAACCAAACTCATGTCTGTTGGTATTGTTGGACCTGCCCTAACACTCATTAAAAGTTACCTTTATAATAGACAACAGGCTGTTTATGTTCGCTCTACATTATCAAATTTTCTTACAACTAATCAAGGTGTCCCTCAAGGGTCCATTCTTGGCCCGCTTTCATTTTTGATTTACATGAATGACCTTCCCCATTCAGTTACTAACTCTGAACCTTTTCTTTATGCCGACGACACTACCATACTAGCCACTGATAAATCCATTCACTCTTTGACGCTAAAGTTACAACATGATTTAAATAGCATTCTAAACTGGTGTAGTATTAACGCCCTCAGTATTAACCCTACGAAAACTAAGTTCATGATATTCCACTCAACTAACAAAGTTCTTCCTTCCCAAGTTACTATTAAACTAAATAACATACTCATTACTCCTGACACTGAATGCTCTTTCTTAGGAGTCATTCTCGACTTTAACCTAAAATACACTAACCATGTCATGCACTTACGAAAAAAACTAGCGTTTGGTATTCGAATTTTAATCAGAGCACGTAACTATTTTAACACTTCAACTCTAATCAGGTTATATTACGCTTTTATTCATAGTCATATTAATTATTGCATCACTACATGGGGAAACACATACCTAACCCACTTATCTCCCATTCAGCACATTCAAAACCAAGTCATTAGATTAATAACTTTCAGTTCATATCGCACTAGTGCGTCATCATTGCTTTACAACTTTGAGATACTTCCTACTGCTAGTTTATTTAAATATCACCTTATCATCATGCTATTCAAGTCACTGAACCATCTTGTACCATCAAGTGTGTTTCGTCCTGATGCTCTGTGTAACTTTAACCGAACTAGATTAGCTTCAAATGGAAATTTTTTACTACCTGCTATCCGTACTAATTTTGGTCGTCACAGTGCCTACTTCACAGCATTGTCATTATGGAATTCATTGCCATCTCACATCAAACAATGTTCTACGATTGGTTTATTCAAAAAACAATTGTATTCGTATTTGGTTAACTACTAGATATATATCTTTCTTCCAGTAATAATGTTTATGCCACTTTTTTCTTTACCTGTACCTGAGTAATTGTTTGTTTTTTCAATTCAATCGTTTTCCTGTTTTCTCACTGATACTGCTAATTAAGTAATTTGTTATACAATTTTAAACAGGAGGTCCCCCTGCAGCCTTGTGCTTTCGGACCTCCTCCTGTATATTTACCCTGTACGATGTTCCTCTTTCTGTACTAATAACTGAAATAAACTGAACTGAACTGAACTGAATTGAGCACTACACCAAAACAAGAGACCACGTAGTGGGACTCAGAGAAATTGATATATTGTTATTTTTCATTCGATGACGATGAAAGTGTGCATGTAGTGGATATACGTTTCGCAGAGAAACCTGGGAAGATAGAAGAAGAAGACGACGCGCTCCTGTGGATGGGGTGCGGTTGGCTCGCAGGTCCCATTTCTGATGTTCTCGGTCCCGCGAGCAAAACGCCACCACTAACTGCGGCGTTGTCATGAATAACTTCGTAAAAGCCCTGCAGAATATCATGGACCAGCAGGGCAAGACGCTTTCCATGAAGACACCCTCCAGCCTCGGCATGCGCAGGATTGATGTCCTGGAGTACGCCCAGAGCTACGAGTACACCCACGCCGATGTGGAGGCCGAGCACGCGAGCGAAGAGAAAAGCACGCTCAATGAAAACGTTTCCCTCCTTATGAGTAAGTGTTTTCCACACGGGGACATTCCATGTGGCATCACCATCACCGAGTACCTGCAGTGTGTGGCTTCCACCAAACGTGAAGGCAAGAAAGAGTACAAACGTCTAAAGAGGACGTTAGATGAGCGTCTCCAGGTGGCGGCTTTCAAGCCCGACAGCAGGCTACCCTTTTCGACGCCAAGGACACCGCGGCGCAACTCCTCGCCAAGGAAGCCATTGCTGCATGAAATTATCCTCACCGAAGACAGCATGGACAATAACGGATACGAGAACGCAAGGGAAAAGCCACCACCAGCCAGGGTGCCTCACGGCCTCACGACGTCGGTCCTAGAAAAGAACCGCCGGTCGCCCGCAGCAACCAAGTCCTCAGTGCTCGACAGCCTGATCAAGCTGAATCCCGACAGAAAGTTGGTGAAGAAGAAAGTGGTCCCGTCCCTCTCGAGCAGTAAAAACCCTAAAGACCCTGGGAAGAACAGCTTCTGCGAGGACAGCAACAGCATGGGCCTGGACAACCCCACTCCGGACCCTTTGGATGTGCTCCTGCGCAGGCAGGTTGTGTTGGCGCAAGAGCAGGAAGGGCGACTGCGAACGGGTGGCAACGGTCTTCAGGGTACCAGCACTTGCCACCTACGAATCGCTAGCCGATACCACCGCCTAGAGACGGTGTCGTCTCACGTGTCCAAACCTACCACTGTGCCGTCAAAGCTTACAATAGTAGGTAATCCAGCGCGACCGGTTGAAAACAATCCGATGGCTCGAGAACGTCCACTACCTTCCAGTGGCTATCAGAGCAAGCCGCACGGCGAGATAAAAAAGGGAACCAAAGGCAATAGTCAAGAAGTCGTTGACTAAAGAATGATCATGTTGCGCGAGGTTTCACTCGTTAATTGTGGGCTGCAAGCGGCCCCTTGATACGTTACGCGCTTGTGAGCAACGTTTATTTCAGCGTGAAATAACTTATTAAACAATCATATGTGACCCACAGTGGTTTTCTGCTTCCTTGGGTGAGCACAGGTAAGCGACGGAAATTACCTGCATATCAGAAATTGCAATATACGCGTTCCTATGAATTTAAGTAGGGCACAGTGTCGGCCCACGGGCCAAGGAATGATTGTGATAGCAACAAATGGGAGTGTTGTACGAACTAAGTCTAGCCGCTCACTCCTTTAGCATGCGACCTGGCGTAACTCAATAAAACGCAGCCACTGCAGAGAGCGAAGCGACCGCCGTGCTCTAACGAGAAATTTGCGATGACCACACAAAACCTACAGGGGTATGAGTCGTCGGATTATCTCTGTGAAGATACGGTGAGCGACCGCGGACGAGCACGCCCTGCTGGTCAAAGTACGTAGTTGCTGCCGACGACACTAAGCCCCACCTTCGGGACGCCTCCATGTCCCGAAGGTGGGGCTGACCCTTCACACGACGGAGACGTCCAGCGCGTTTGATCTCCGCTTGAGCCACAATCATCGGCAATCCTCGCATGCTTTCTCTAGCTCTTGGAACATACGTGCCATGGGGCGATTTCATCAATTTGGGCTTTGTACGAAACCCCACGGCGAAAGCAAAAAAAAAAAAAAAACCGCCAGGCCTGCGCGGACCGCGCAGCACAGCCACAGCGAAAGCTGGGAGAGCGGCCTTTCTAGAGCCTTTTTTAAACACTGTTGGGACAGCTACTACAAGCACACTTGAATGGTACCCACTACGCCATAAATCATCATAATTTTTGTGTAGTGGGGAAGCGTCTATATGTGCACTTTGTTGATGCTGTGGCTGACGACGATGAAGAATTATGCCTCAGGCTTTTGTAATGGGTTGTATCATTGAACGACCCACTCGTTACGCAATTCGCATTGTGTGACGCGTGGCACTTACTTTACTGCTCTAAAACGCTTTACAACACACGTCAACGCGATTCCTTACCCGATATGAAGCCTGCGTAGGGTCAGTTTGCACTAGAGCTGTGCGCCGCCGCGCCGCGCCGCCGCCGCTGCCTGTTTTTGCTCACGCCGATTGCGCCGCCGCCGAAATTTCCAGAGTGGCCATGCCGCCGCCGCCGCCGGGCAATAATTACGGCGCGCCGCCGGCAGTCTTTCATTTTAACCCGTACGGGGAATCGGGGCATAAAATACATCGCTTCACCTGGCAAGCTTCTCTCGATGTGTCGGTGTAATGGACTCTCCATTTCAGCCGCCGCTGATTGGAGGAAGCTCGGCCAGCAGCGCGCCCTCTCTTTCGGAATCGTCCTCTTCAACGTCATTATGACGTCACGAAGTTTTCACAACTCTTGACTCAAATTAGAGGAACGGAATGCGCTTCAACCATAGACGGAAAAAACATGGCTGATCCCTCCGTCATAGGATCGGTATAACACGAAAGTGAAACGTGTCCTTACAGAAGTAGTTGAATGTTTTCTGTATATTGATAAAAGAGAGCTCGCACAATGTCTTTTGGTGTTTGACAGTTATATCACCCTTTAACGTGGATGCATTCACGATGACACTTGGTGGTACATCTGTATCCCAACGACTAACGTCTATGATCAATGATTAAAACAAACCTTTGGGATCATAGATGCTTCTGGTAAGTGTACGGTAAGAGCGGAATGAGAGAAAGTGGTGTGACACCCAGAAGAGTGTCACTGAGTGGACGCCGAACTTAGGCTAAGGTCGCGAACGCGTGGCATGGTAGAGTTATTGAACCCCACTGCCCGACCAGAAGGAAAAGCAACGCGCGTCGTGTCTTCCCCGTTGGCCGGCTGCAATTTTTCCGGGGCGAGCGCAAGTTGGGAACGCGGCCACGAGAAGCACTAGCGAGTCGCAGAGCTTTTTTCGGTATGGATGGATGCTCTGAGCGAGGCCGACGCTGGGGGGTAACGTTGCCACCTGGCAATGTATTAATGCATCGACAAAATTGCACTTTTCCTATTGGAAACGCGCCGAATGGGATGGACGCGTAGAAACGATGCTTTGAAGGAACTAATCGTGGATTGCACGGTCATAATGCATTACTTCACTTAAACAAGAGCACTGCGAGAGTATAGTGGTAGATATAAATGGCGCATTTGTACATCCGAGAGAGTATGTGACCGTGGCGCAGTGGATAGCGTGCCCGGCATCGCTTGTCGCTGACCAAGAGGTCATAGGGTCGACTCCCGTTGGAGGAAATTTTTTTTTGTCTTCTGATCATGTGTATTTTGTCGATGTCATTTCCGTGACGGAAATACGTCACTGAAGTCTTGGTGGACCCCGCCATAAAACACTTCTGTGTTAAAATAGTCGAGAGCACGCCTAGCATCCAAGCCAAGCTCCTCTGAAGCCACTACCACTTCGGGCTCGTGTCACAATTCCCATCATGATCTTGTTTGTTTTCATTTTTCTTGGCGAGCTCATGTGTAAATAAAAGAAAATTCACGAGCGAGCGCGCTTCACGTCCACAGACCAACCTCCTCCGACGCCGCTCCCCCCTTGCGCTCCAAGCTCTGGTCAAAGTTTCCAGCGTGCTCCTGTTTCATTCTTTATGGCTGGGGAGTTATTCTTGATGTGTCCCCCCTAGTGGAGTGTCCATTTCCGCCGCAGCTGATTGGCTGGAGTTCGGTGACCAGTGCGCTCCCTGCTACCGGATCCGGAACGTCATTTTGATGTCACAAAGCTTTCACTACTCTAGACACTAATGAGAGGGACGGAATGCGCTTCAACGCAACGAACGCAGCGCCCAGACTTCCACTTTTGGGCGTACATCTCGGAAGCTGTGCACAAATTCTGATTGCGTAAGTCATCGAATTAGGTTTAATGCGGCCGCCCGTCTAACGCACGTGCGAAGGTCGGTACGCATTCCCTGCATGGTTCTCAAACATCTGGAACACATTCATAAGCAAGATCAGACTTGAAAAGTTCCTGTTCCTGTAAATTTCGTCCACTTTCTTCTTACGCTGCGAATGTGCTGGCGAGTTCGGTGCATTGACGTGGTATATATATATATATATATATATATATATATATATATATATATATATATATATATATATATATATATATATATATATGTGTGTGTGTGTGTGTGTGTGTGTGTGTGTGTGTGTATGGGGTTTAACGTCCCAAAACCGCGGTATGATTGAGGGACGCCGTAGTCGAAGGCTCTGGAAATTTTGACCATGTGGTGTTCTTTAACGTGCGCTGACATCGCACAGTACACGGGACACTGCCATTTCGCCTCCATCGAATTGCGACCGCCGCGGCCGGGATCGAACCCACGACCTTCGGTCAGCAGTCGAGCACCCTAACCGCTACACCGCCGCGGTGGACGCATCGACGTGGTCAAAAGCAAACATCACGGCCAACGGCGTTTTCGAGTAACTGAATGCGCTCTGCCGAAATGGACTGTGAACATCTTCTTCAGATGGACAAATCGAGAATAGATCCCCGGAAGTTGTCGTATATATATTTCTTTCCTCCAGAAGTCTCAAGCCTGACCTCAACGCTGCGGCGTCCTACAGCCTTAAAGGGAGACGACCCAACTCACTGGATAGCATATTCGTGGAGTCTCGGGCCTACTACATTGTGCATAGATAAATCAAATAGATAAGTAATATATCTCCATAGTTTAATGGACTTTTTTCCTTACTTTTTTTCACTCGAGTAAGTCGATAAATAAATAGAGAAGTAAAGGCAATGAAACACTTGGTTGGTAGGTAGGTATTCATGTTAAAAAGACACGACGTGAAAACACAAGAGTGAACTCAAGAGAGTGACCAGTTATATCTCACGTTGACCATCACGCGCAACTGACTGATAGGTATCGCGTCTTGCCAGGGAATGCGAACATAAGTGCTTTGCGTGCGGCGCAATTTAAGGGACCGGGCTGTCGTGTGCAGTCATCGCATGCTGTCATCGTATGCTGTCGTAGCTTGGCGTAACGCAGGAAAAACTACGAATAGTATAGCCATCTGTCGCATATTGAGCGCACGCTGGCGCCAAGGAGGTCTTCTTCCTCTTGTTCTTCGGGCGCCTTGATGATGATATTAAGTGCAGGGCAGTTTAGGGACCCGGATTGTCGTATGCTGTCGTATGCTGTCGTCGCTTGGCGTAACGAAGGCAAAACCAGGTATGAAAATACAAAAAAAGAAAGGAATCAAGCAAAAAATAGAAAGAGAGAGAAAGAAAGGAAGAGATAGGAAGAATAGAAAGAGCAAGAAAGAGACAAAAATAAATAAGGAGAGAGGAAGAAATCAGTAAACATTGAGAAAGAAACAGGGGGAAGGGAAACCGAAAAAAAAGATAGAAAGAGAAGACGAATGAAAGAGAAAACCGAAGAGAAACAAAGAAGGCTTCCCAACTCCGCACTTCCTCCAGAATTGGCACTACTAGGGAGAAGCAGCGTTTTTTTTTTCTTTTGTCTACCTGCTTTTCCACCGCTGTACTATTTTTCAGCTAGCGGCGTTCGCGGTATCTTGACAACTCTCTTGTCCTTGTTTGCACGCCCTGTCCTTTTAAGGACCCCAAAGCAGCCTCTGGAAACATAAAATAGAGCGAGTTATTCTTTCTTGGCCGTTATTGTTTTTTTTTTTCGGTTTTTTTTTTGGCGCTCTTCGCGACGCCAGAACGGTGATTCACGTTACATGGTTAGGGCAGATATTCTCGATTGGTCCATATACGAGAAATATCAGTTGTGAATTGTCTACTACCCTGCTTTGCCATGCATTCGCCCACCCGTTCTTCCTCACCTCGCGTGATTACCGTGCGCGATGAACTTATTTCGCACGGTTTTGTGAGTTTCCGATTACGCAAGGCGAAATAACAGAGTGCAGCCGACAAGCTCGAAATTGTGATGGGCTCAACGCTTAGTGCTCCCATTGTACACGTGCTTTATGAAGAAATAAGTGTCGAGGAGATATGGAAGGGAACGAATGGAAGAGGAGCGGGGTTATTTGATTCTTCCAACGGACGAACTCTTTACAGGGAAGACGATGCAGCTCTCCAAAAAATAGGCGAACCCGCTTCCACGGTTACTGTATATTTTTTGATTGCGATAAAAATTATCGACACTCTGTGCAGGTTTTCATTGTCGCCATCTTGTTCCGTATAAAGCCCACATCGATAACTTTTCTACGCGCATCGTATGCTGTACCCGCTAGTAAAAGCTCACGAGCGCTGGCGAGGGAGACGGCTGAAGCATAGATGAAACAAACTGCCCATCTCCATCACACGTAGGGCGCATGCGATAACATCCCAACACGTGCGAGGCCTGCCGTCGGTTGTTCCTCAACAAGAAAGGAAGCCTTGTCCATCTTTCATTGGACGAAGGAACATGAAGGGACGTCGGAGTATGGTGGGGTGGAGGGGGGGGGGTGCTGCGTGGCTCGATATCCGCACCTGTGAACTTGGACTACAAGGGCGTGGTTGCGAGCGCTGGCGCGCGCTCAATTACGGCAGGCATCAGCAAACGCGTCTCGTATACCCTTCTACGTGCTATCATCTCACCGCTTCGTGCTGTGACCACTGATACGACAAATTGCATGAGAACCACTTCTTTCCCGCGAGCGGCCGTATTCCCATACACCAGTGCGTCGCAGTTTCGTGAGATCGGATGGTTAGCTGCTAGCCTTAGTTCGTTATACCATTACATGTTGCTATCGCATTTACTGCTTCGCCCTTACGGGGAGACAGATGTTTCCCCTCAAAATTCAAGGGACGAACTTCTATCCCCATAAACTCTTGAGTCATGATTCTACCCCCCCCCCCCTTCTGCGCCGCGCCGCCGCCGATCCGATGAACCCCGCGCCGGAGGTGGAAACACCGGCGCGCCGCCGCCGGCGATTTGGGGTCCGGCGCACAGGTCTAGTTTGCACCACAGTTTGCGAGCAACGGCGTAGCTCAGTGGTAGAGTGCTGGTCTGCCACGCGGAGGACCCGGGTTCGATTCCCATTCTGTCACAGGTGATTTTTTTTATTTATTTAGTTTTTTTTCTTATTTCTTGCGATATTGGTTACGGACACCGGCGGCGGCGGACAACTACGGCGCAGAAACGACCCTTGTTGTGATCTCATAACAGCTTTCGCTGTAAAACTTGGAGGACGCTCGAGCTTCGCCTTCAAGAGTCGAACGCGATGGCGTAATCGGGCCCCGTGCGCATCGCCTTCTCAATTGCTTGCCTGGCTTCGGTTCTAGGAGCATGCCTCAACCGTGCCGCAAGGAAACGAACGACTGTGCGCGTAACATTGGCTGTTCCAAACTATTATAGAATGCCTACTGCAAGTTGTTGTTGTTGTTGTTCCACAGGCACTTGGCTGCAAGTATAGTTGTTAGGTGCCCACCACGCCATAATTATTGTTTACACGAATCAGTGAAGGGCCCACTACGCGTCCGTAAGGCAACACGTGAACCTACACAGCTGCTTGCTTTGTTGCTGCTTTTTCAGCTGATCATAATTAAATATGTCTGAGCGCTTTGTAATGGGAGGGCCTTTAAAACACCCACTCGTTGCGCAATTCCCATGTTTTGACGCCTGGTGCAATTCTGCGCTTCTGCCACGTAATATTACATGCGTTAAGGAGACTTCTTACACCACATGTCATTCATAGACTGTTTTTTCCGAAAACGTTTCCAGCAATTTCATGGCTCTGTGGTAGAACACCTGCTTGCCACGCCGACGGCTTGGGCTCGATACGCACTCGAACCGAATAATTTTATTTATTTAACTTGCATCTTTATCGATTTGTCGGTCACGGACAAGCTGATGATTTTTTGCTCACAGCCAACGACGCTGACACCGACGCCTACACCGGAATTTCTGCGAAAGGAGCTCTTTAACGCTATGACGTTAAAAAGCACCTGAAGTGTCATAACTAACACAAACACTCACAGGGTCCCCCCACGCATCCGCCTCAGTCGACTCGAAGGCGAAAGCCAACTTGTCTTTCCTCTAAGTCGATGTACTGATCCTCCTGTGATCCCCTCCGAAAGCTTGCTGCGCCTTACGTAGTTTTGCAATGCCTCCAGGATCGGAGGCATTGTAACCTTTCTGCACCTCACCTTGTTTAGTGCTGCCTCCGGGATCAGCCCACATTTGACCAAGCAATGTCATGAGATGACGTCACGCGATGTGACGTCATATGGTGACGTCATCAGGTGATGATGATTTTTTGTATCACAAGTGTTGACGCCGCCATCGCGCGATGCCGACGCAGGACGCTGTTAATATTTGGCTCTTGATGACGCGTCTAAGGCTTTCGCCTTAATCCATGCAGAATCTCCTTTGGGAGTTGTCTGAGTGATGCTTAAGCGTAGAGTTTTGTAGGCTGCGACCGAGGAGTTTAAAACCTCCTTGGTCGCGGCTGTTTTAGAACATGGTTTTTGGGCAGCATCAGTATGGCGCCATTCATGTTCTATCCAGCGTCAGCGTCTAGAGAGCCCCCTCAAACGGCGTATACAGCCACCACTTTAAGCGAGCTCGGCATTAAATTTTCTTATTGTACATTTTGCTTATTATCCACACCAGCCAATTATCCACACCGGCCGTACATGTTGTCCAAAAGGTGCTTTTATTCCAATAGCACGAAATTTAACGGAGCCTTCACAGAAAGAGTTCTCTTTTTTGCATTTGTCCTGCACCGCCTTAAAATGCACTCACATGGGGTTAAGGTATATTAGGATTCTTCGCGCGGGGGGTGTGTTTCCCGACCTTGCTATCAGAGCGTAGGAGGCCCCGCCACAAGAAATTATGTTGTTGTAGTCATTCATTTATTTATGGCGATGATCGTTTCCAGTGACAGAGGTACGGACAGTTTTATTGCGATAGCATTTATATGGACAGTCTCGACGGGTTTTCGCCGTCGCCGTCACCGTCGCCGTCATGTCGGGTATAAAGTCCAAATTGATAAGATCCCCCCAGCGCATCGTATGTTCTACCCGCGGGTAATAGCGCGAGCGGGGGGCGACGAACGCGGCTGAAGCGGAGATCAGACGAGCCGGCCCACCACCGTCGCTCCAAGGCGCATGCGATAAGATCCCCCCTCCTGTTAAACCGGCATTCGAATACTCAAGCAGAGAGGGAACGCCCCGCCCGTCTTTCGCGAGCGTGAAAAGACGCGAGGGGGGGAAAGGGGGGGGGGGTCCCTCGAGCGTCTTTTGATTTTACGAGCGCGGTCGTCGCTGGCGCGCGCGTTATCTTGCTATCTCGGCAGCCGACAGCGAATGGCTGGTATAACCTTCTACGTGCTGCGCTCCCAACGCGAAGAGAGTGTGCGGCCGTATTCTCTTAAACCAGCGTTTTTTAGAGTTGCGTGAGATCGGATCCAAAAGAGTTGACTTCCAGCCTCACTTCGTATAACATTACAATTTGTTGCTGTCGCATTCATTGCTTCACCCTTGCGGTGAAACTGTGACGTTTATTTGTTAAGTCGGCATAAAAATCCCTACTCATTTACAGCAGCCATTTCGTATTTTCTGTTATTAAACGATATTCAAGACATAAATTAGAGGTTGTGAGCTTGTGCGTTACTTTTATATGCGAAGCATTTCTTATAGACCCTAAGCCACTTTGAGCGTTTCTATTTTCGTATCTATCTATCTATCTATCTATCTATCTATCTATCTATCTATCTATCTATCTATCTATCTATCTATCTATCTATCTATCTATCTATCTATCCGCCGACGTCAAGGTGTTCTCGTGATAACCACCTTTACGTGGTGTGCACCAAAATTGGAATTGGGGGGGTAAGAGGGCTTGACGAATATGACAGAGTGGTCACGACATGATTAGCGGGAAAATGCTGTTGCGTACGTCGTCAAACCATTTCCTCCAGACATGCATGGCCCATACCCGTATACCACGGGTCGCCGTATGTGGGTGGGCGCCATATGTGATTTGCAGTTTATATCTACTCAGGAACGGCGACAAGACAACAGACATTGGTAATTTAAATGCGAGAGAGTAAAAAAGAAAACGACATCGGCAGTGTTGACGCGATGAATGCATGAAATAGAAATCATGATCCCAGCAGGAACCGAACCCAGGCGTTCTGCGTGGCAGTCAGGTATTCTACCACAGAGCTACGCCAGGCCTCAAAAAGGCTTGTCAAAAAGACCCTATACAGGCGTAATGTCGGTGCAACGTCAATTGTGCTTGCAGTGCGGGATTTCTAATTCTATAACAAAACAATAAACATTACATTTGTTTCCAGAGTTGGCTGCGTTTTTATAGTAGTCTAATAAACACTACATTTGCATCCCTATGATTCAGCAAGGTATATTCAAGTGGTCCTCGACTCCGGAGGAGCATGCTAACGAAAGTTGCGAATCATATTCACATCTTCGCACCGTAAGGTGCATTTTGTTTCAATAATAGTGACGTCTGTCCTCTAACGTGAGTGTGGACGTTACGTCAGAGCACAAGTTACCTTTCAAACGCCAGTGTAGTCTACGTTCCTGGTAAGCCCATGATGTGCGCACAAGTACTTTACTTATAAAAACAGGTTGATCCACCTATAGTAAAGCTTCGATTCACCTCGTAAAGCTAAAATATGCATCATAAACAATTAAGTATGGCCTCCGAGATTTTAGCGAATACAAGACTCGGGCTGCGTGTGCTCGATACGCTGCTTCCGATCGCCGGCCGCTGGCTATCTTCAAAAGAAAAACTGAAAGTAAACGACCTCCGGTCAGCCGGAAACCGTGAAGGCTTGAATACTGAAAAAGCAACGCCTCCTCTATTTTTTTTCAATGCCAGTGCAAACGCTCGCTCCTCAGTGGGAGCCGTCGATCCGCATTTGTTCAGGAGTGGTCATGATGCGACGCCACATGACGGGTAGGGCTGCTTGCGACACACGTACATCCGAGCACTTCCCCACGGAGATGTGATTGACGCGTTTTCCTTCTCCAATATCATGCGTCTGTCAGATTTGTTCCTTCGTGCTCCTTCTTTGTAGCTCGAGGCAATGCCGCTGCCGCCTCACAGCGCTCGTGTGGCACCTCCATGGTCAAATTATATCGGTCGCGAAACTTGGAACGAAAAGTGGTCGAAAACCTATTGCCATAGATATCAACGCCCGCCGCACGATTGAAGCGCGACTAGGTGAGGAGGGGACAAATAAAGAAAACCAAAAACTCAAGACAATTTTTTTTCGAACTCTCATACTTTTTTTTATATGCCTATGTAAACTAGAAATTTACTTTACGGTTTATCTGACACTTGGCTAAATGATTCATTGCCTCATTTTTTGGTCGAGTGCCATAGATGGGGGGCGTGTGCAGGCGGTCTGCTATCAGTGCTTGTGTTTAGTTCGGCGCATTGCCGGGTCAACGAGGCATCGCTCACTTTTGCGTGGTGGTTTCGTGCGTACCTTCAGTAGATTATTTATTTGCTTCTGTGCTGTTTACTGGCGTGACATTTCAGAGCTGAACTAGCTCACAGAATGTGTAGATAGCCGCTCCTGTGACTGCCGACTGCCTTCGCTGGCGCACGGCCGGCGTGCCCTCGCCTTTCGTGATGGTGAATGCGACACGCTAAGCAAAGAGACGCTGTACTCTAAGGTTGCCAAAGTGATATTCTCAAGGCTGCTGTCTCGCTGCAGTGGTTTTCCACGATTGGGCAACGTGAGTTTTCGAACCTTTGTGCTATTGTGCTCGTGAGCAGTTGTAGCACAATTTCTTCATCGGCAATGTTTTTGGTGTACACTTCAAGTACACTATTTGGCTAATAAAACAACCGTGCTTCCTCAATCTTTCTTGCTTGTCTTCCTTTTCTCTCGCGCACGCAATTGGCCAGCCATAAAGGCGCAATAAAATCGCGTATTTATCAAAAGGCATGTAAAAGGTCAGCAATTAAGAAACATTTCAATTTCGCGCCATTTAGGGCAAATGCACGACGTCGCTACCGCTTCCGGTTTTGACGTCATATTTTATTTTTTTATTTTTTGTTTGCTGTTAGTTGTCCCCTCCATACGTAGATGGCGACGGTGGCAACGAGCCGCCAGCTACTGGATACATGGGCTTCTATGGAAGTTACGCTACCAGTTTACATATACCTTGGCACCTCCATGAAACCTCAATAAAGGCAACGCATGCACTACCGCGTCGCAGTGACGCGTACCCATTGGTTGCCCGCATAGCGCCACGAACGGAGACGCGCTATCTCAAAACACCGTGTCTCGTACAGAGCCAGTGTGACTGCCAACATAGTGAACACGAGGGATGCAAGGCGCTACCCCACGGATCTGTACACAACTGAACAAGAAATTACTTCATATGATTTCCGTCGTGAGGCACCACATAAAGGCTGCTCTCCCCTATGAACGCAAAGCACACGCGAAGGCTTGGCGATGGGCGATTGTAGGAAAGGGCTAGAGGAGAGGGTGGTGAACGGCTGGAACGGGCGCATTTGGCTGGCATTGATAAAATAGAGGAGGCGTTGGCAAAAGCAGCGATGTTCTGTCTGTTCTTTCAGTGTTCCTGCTGACACTAAAGGAAAAGTGTTTTGGCTGGCAACTTTGATAAAGCCATCACGAGGTCTACGTAAACATGTGAACGTGTTGGCATTGCGGATACAAGTGTATTCTTGTACAACTGATTTTGCGAACATATACCTTAAATATTAAATAATGACGAAAATATACGCTGTATTCATGGCTGACCTCAGTAAAAATAAATGCTGGAAACCAATATTTGCACTCGCAAATACGTACGCTCGCTCTCAAATTTCTTCTTCTTTACTTCACATTTAGCGTTATATTTTGCAGCAATACGTAGCAACGGGAGCTAGATTGAAGAAACAAAGGCAAACCAATGCAGCTGTAACAAGTGACACTAAAAATAAAAGTTCACCATCTACAGCTGCGATTCGAACCCGGGCCTTTTTGAGTGGGAAGCGGGCATTCTACCCCTGAACAACTTTGGCGGAGCCGAGCGCAACTCTTAAAACGACGACACATTGCAGACTACCGACCGCAGTGCCACTAGCGGATTGACCCTGTTTGGGCTTCACTTTCTGTGCATTAGTGCTGCGGCCGTTCCGAGCACTCCCCTGTTCTAGTACACTCTACTAGCAGTATTAAGTATGGCTGACTTGGCTGCTCTCCGGTTTCGGTCGGTTCCCCACACTACGCACGTTCCACGTGGTTTTGACTCGAACATGTCAAGTGACTAGTTATGTGATGTTGTGTGACGTTAAATGATTGTAGCGACGTGACTCGTATTTAGGTGATTTTAAGGTGCAAGCCTTTATTGCCTCATGCTCACGTCCATCCGTCTCTCCGTCCTTGCTCTGGCACGGTGCCACGTGGTCGCCGGGGCGAGCGAACGGACGCCGGTCGCGTCGGTCGCGCCTCGCGTCGGACTCTACAGCGCTCGCACTTTGCTTGCGTAGCGTCGCTGTGCCCAGCGTGTCCAATCATGCAAGAACGGAGACGCGCGCATCGCGTTCCATTGTCCGCTACGGTGCTCGGCTGCTGACCCGAAGGTCGCGGGTTCGATCCCGGCCGCGCCGGTCGCATTTCGATGGAGGCGAAATGGTAGAGGCCCGTGTAGTGTGCGATGTCAGTGCACGTTAAAGAACACCGGATGGTCAAAATGTCCGGAGCCCTCCACTACGGCGTCTCTCATATCGCCGTTTTGGGACGTAAAACCCCAGATATTATTATTATCGCGTTCCATTCTGACCGACCCCTTCTCAATGGGCACAGGCGTTCGCCGAACACACTTTTGAATTTACGAAGTCTCCTTCAATATTTTTAGTCATGTTACTAGCGTTACATTATATTACGTGATTTTAGTTATGTGACTAGCTGTTAGGTGGTCTTTGACGGGAACATGTCATGTAACTATTACGCAGGTTCTGCGGGAAGATGTCACGTGACTAGCTCTTACATGAGGTCACGTGATTGTAATACTAATAATATAATTGTTGGGGTTTTACGTCCCAAAGCCACGATATGATTATGAGGGACGCCGTAGTGGAGGGCTCCGGAGTTTCCGACCACCTGGGTTTTTTTTAACATGCGCCTAAATCCAAGTACACGGGCTTCAAGCATATTCACCTGCACCGACAATGCGGCCGCCGCGGCCGGGATTCGATCCCGCGATCTTCGGGTCAGCAGTCGAGCACCATAACCACTAGACTACCGTGGCGGGTGCGTCATTTTTAGCCACATGACTAGTTACGTGGTTTATGGGGGGAACATGTCACGTGACTAGCTGTTGCGTGCTCTGATTTTAGCTACATGACTAGCTGTTACGTGCTCTGATTTTAGCCACGTAACTAGCTGTTACGTGTTTTTGGCAAGAACATGTCTAATGCCTAGTTACGTGATGTTACGTGAGCTTAGTCGTGTGACTAGCTGCTTCCGTCATGTGATATTACTTGATTTCAGTCAGGTGACTAGATGTTACGCGATGTTACGAGACCTTAGTCACGTGACTCGCTGTTACGTGGTTTCTGGAGGGAACATGTCATGCGACTAGCCGTTGCATGTTCTGGGCGGGAACTTGCCGCGTGACTAGTTATGACGTGGTGTTACGTGATTTGAGTCACGTGAGTAGTTACGTGATTTATTGCGGGAACATTCCACATGAAAAGCTGCAACGCGATGTCGCGTGATTTTAGTCAGGTGAGTAGTTGTTACGTGATGTTACGTGCTTTTTTTCATGTGACGAGTTGATACGTCATATTGCGTGGTTTTAATCATGTGACAAAATGTAACGTGATATTAGGTGACATTAGTCACGTGGCTAGATGTCGCGCGATGTTACGTGATTTTCATTGACGTGAGTAGTGTTTACGTGACGCTACGTGATTTTAGTGACGTGATTAGTTACGTGATACGTGGTTTTAAGTCACATGAGTCTTGTAACGTGATGTTACATGAATTCTAGTCAAGTGACTAGTTGCGTGATTTTACTTTATTTAAGTAACATGACTAGGTGTTACGTGATATTGCGTAATTTTTTAGCCACGTGGCTAGTTGCGTTATGTTACCTTATTTTAGTCACGTGACTGGTTGCGTTACGTTACATTATCTTTAGTCGCGTAACGGACTCGCGGATCATAGCTGTTCCATTTCACATGACAAATCGGCGCACGTGTTCTTGGAGTGAAGCATAAGTTGAGTCCGAAGCGAGCGCGTACTAGTTCTTAATGGTGATAATTACTGTTCGCACTAACCGGTGCAACGAAAAGCTTTAAGAGCTGCGCTCTTAAAAAAAAAAAAAAAAAAAATTGAAGGACACTCTGTAAATTCCCAAGTGTGTTCGGCGAAAGCCTGTGGCCATTGGACTGACTATGCCATGGCTTTTTTTTATTTATTTATGTTTTTTTTTTGTGCATGGCACTTCCAGTGGAACGCTGAAGAAGGAGCGTTACCGCGCGCACCACTGTGCCATCCCGTGACTGCTGAGAGAGTCTAAGGGGAGAGGACACAGTTGTGGCGGCGCCACTGTTGCTATGCGCCAATGTGCAATCACGTGATTGCTGAGAGAGTGTGAGGGGGAGAGGCCACAGCTGGCACCGTTCTAGGGCACGGACGGACGGACGGTAGTACGCCGCGAGTATGAGCCATTAGAGGCTTTCGCCTTAACATTGTCCTATTCTTGGTGCGAGCCTCAGCCCCGGCCTTGATATCGGCATCAAGCCCTCGGGTGGCTTTCTCGGCTCGCTGGACTTGAGTTGTTTTATCGTCATCATAAAGTTACTTCATCATCATCATAATTGTTGGTGCGAATTTCGGCACGCAAGTGGTCTTCGAGTCACGAAAATGCAAGGAAGGCGGCTTTACAGCAATATCTAAAAAAAAAAAAAAGCAGCGCTAATTCAAACACAGACTAAGAAACATCACACGAGGACGGGCGAGGACAGCACCCGTCCTCGTGTGATGTTTCTTAGTCCGTGTTTGAATTAGGGCTGCTTTTTTTTTCAGATGAATCCGTACCAACGAGCTCGCATCCATTCACTTCCAAGTTTACGGCAATACTTGGAGATTTTTTTTTTCGTTTTTATTTTTCCTCGGTTTGTAGTTGAGGGCATGTGAACAGCGCTTCAACACCATACGCAGCTGTGCGTACTCCTCAGACGCCGGGAGCCGTCTACTTTCGCCCTAGTGTCGGCCTTCTTTTTCAAAATCATATTCAGGATGCTTCTTTTATGCAGCGCGTAGCGGCGACGTCACACTTCTCTTCTGCACGTTCGAGTGTATATTTTTTATATGGGGGGTTTTACGCCCCAAAACCAGGATATGATTATGAGGGACGCCGTAGTGGAGCGCCGCGGAAATTCTGACCATCTAGTGTTCTTCAACGTGCACTGACATCGCACAGTACACGGGCCTCTACCATTTCGCCTCCATCAAAATGCGACCGCCACGGCCGCGATCAAACCCGCGACCTTCCGGTCAGCAGCCGTGCACCGTCACCACTGATTCACCGTGGCGGACGATATTCGATGCATGAAGTGTTCCTGCTATTTTTGTTCGATATAGCCGTAAACTTCTCTATGAATTGACGTTAAAGCATTGTGAGGTACGAAAATAGCTCGATAAAAAGAAAAATTATATTTCCCTAAGTTCGAAATTGGAGGATTTGACTAACACAAATCGCAAAATACAGGTTACTAATCATAAAGAGTCAATTATCAACTTTTGTAAGGACTTGCATCAAGACATACACAGAAATCGCGAACTTCGCAT
Organism: Rhipicephalus appendiculatus; assembly: GCA_030522465.1. Lineage (NCBI taxonomy): Eukaryota > Metazoa > Arthropoda > Arachnida > Ixodida > Ixodidae > Rhipicephalus > Rhipicephalus appendiculatus. The sequence goes on along the minus strand of JALIZH010028236.1, from coordinate 59,595 downwards.
TATTTTCATGCGTACACAAATTCACAACGACACAGAGGAAATACAGAGAGAGCAGGCTCACAACTCACACCTGGAAGTTATTAAAAAGGGTGGGGAAATGCGTGCTGTGAAATTTCGACATGACGGTACAGTGCTGGTCAGAAGTTCGCAGGCCACGCTCCCATACGAATACATGGGATAGTAGCCTGCGAACTTTTGAACCCCCCCCCCCCTATATATAGCGCCAGGGCTACTCATCCTAAATCCACTGGTAGCGGAGATAAGCGCATCGAATGCCATTGATAATCAACGCGTTTGGATCTATAGTTATTTTGTATTCAGTCGTGTGCAGAATATAATAGTGGAGTAGGAAAACTTCACCACGGCCTATATTAGAGGCACTTCGCTCCCGAGCTTGCTTGCTACAACGATGTGTGAAGTTAAGGCGAAATTTCATAGCGCCGTTTTTGGTGAAAAGGTGCCCATAAATCGCAGACCTTCATAGCGGAATCGCGACCATCGTTGCGAAGTCGCGGAGAAACGAAACGTACTTGCGACCTTGTAATCAGCCTATAGAGTGTAGATATGCGAAGAGCGTAAAGGTATCTGGTATAAAAGCTCAGTTGTAAAATATTCGTTGTAATTTTTCGTGCAAATAATGACCGCCCCTGAGCGCAGATCTAGAAGGAGAAATAGAATTTCGTTACGTGCCACGGGTAATTTCTTGAATTATTTTAACGATAAAAAAACACCCCATGTGTGAGCACAAGTACGTACGCACGTACATACATACATAGATACATACATACATACATACATACATACATACATACATACATACATACATACATACATACATACATACATACATACATACATACATACATACATACATACATACATACATACATCTTCAGAAGAGTGGTTTGTTGGGCGAGTTGGTTCAGCATCATTCTACAATTTAGCGCAAAAAACATGGACAAAGAAAAGAATCACACGAACACAGCGCAAATTTGCGCTGTGTTCGTGTGTTTGGCGCTAAATTCTACTATGGTACACATCTTAAACTTCGCAATGCATCTACACCTCTCGTTCCAAAATAAGCGATTCATGTTTTGCGCGAGCATTACCGTCACCATTGCGAGATGAGGCAAAGTACTTTCACACACTGGAGTAAAATTATGCAGATGGCGTGCACTTGGGGAATCAGCCTTATGCAAAACATTGGCAATGAGAACACTAGGCCGTACTTCCCACACGTCGATGGCATTCCACAATAATCGCGCTACCCATTTTACCTGTTTCTTCAGCCCTGGACCATACTGAGCGACCATAGAGCGAGATTCAGAGATGAAACATAGATAGAAATAAAGTGCCTTTGGTTCGCAAATAAACGCTTCACATTTAATCTTTCATTCATTCATAGCGAGTGTCTCATTACGGCAGACTGATGCCTTAGGCAGTATGGGAGGGTTTATTGGTCAGCTTCCAGCTGGTAATAAGATCACGTGCTACATGGCACCACCTGGCCACAAAAATGTGTTCCACACTAGCCGTCAGGACTGCAAGCGGCGCTGGGCAACACTCCCAGGATTACGCTAAACATAAATACCAACTAATTCCATGGGAAAGCGACCGCCGCTGTAGCTCCAGTGGTAGAGCATCGGACGCGTTATCCGAAGAATAGGTTCGGTCCCTACCTGCGATAAGTTCAATTTTCATCTACTTTAATTCCTTTCAGTTTATGTCTTAATTACTTTACTACAGTTAAAGCATACAAATAATGTCCCCTATACCTTCTTTAGCTTCACTCTCTCTGGCTTTCATTAGCTTGTGTCAAAAAAAAAAATAATAATAAGGCAGCTTCGCAATAATGGTACCAAGCCTGAAGGAAGTGCGGAGCTGGGCTGCCAGCCTTCTCTTTGTAAACATCTTCCTTTCCTTCTCTTTTTCTCTTTCTCTGTGTTTTTTCTATCTCTTTGTTTGTCTCTGTTCATTTCCATTACTGTCTTCCTCTCCCTATTTCGTTCTCTTTCTCGCTCTTTCTATCTTCCTTGCTCTTTCTTTCTCTCTGTTTTTCGCTTCCTCATTCTTTCTATCTTTCTCTCTCTATTTCTTTCTCTCCCTTTCTTTGATTCTCTCACTTTTTCTTTCTTTTTCTTTCTGTCTTACGCTATATATCTTTCTCTCTCTGTCTAATAATTTCTCTGTCTTTCTATCTTTTTTTGTCTTTCTTCCCTTTCTTTCTCTCTCTCTCTCCGTACTCGTTCTCTCAACCATCATATTTATTGCATCCTACGCCGGACAAATCGGCGCACTATTTCTGGGAGCGGAGCAGACGATAAAAAAAAGCCGGCAGATTCCACGCACTGTGGGAATCGATGTAATGCGAAGCAGCCAGGAAGGAGCAGATCATGCTTTACATAATTTGCATGTCATGTTTTACATGTTAGGACCTATCATTTATGTTCGTCATACAGTCACGTCGCGCAATACCAATTTTGGTGTATATCCAGCTAGCGAACTGGACGCAAGCGCACCATCAGCGTGGCATGTAAATGGCGTTGTAGATGACATGCATGCCAAGATTTTCATGTTACCACCTGCCACTTATGTTCATTATACAGTCATGTCACTCAATACCAAATATGGTGTATATCAAGCTAACGAAACGGCTGCGAGCGCGCCATGAGCGTGGAATGCAAGTCATGTCGCTCATGACATGTCATGATTTCCATATTACCACTTGTCATTTATGTTCGTCATACAGTCATATCACTCAATACCAAATTTGGTGTACCTCAAGCTAACGAAACGGCCGCGAGCACGCCGTGAGCGTGGCATGCAAGTCATGTCGCACATGGCAAGTCTTGATTTCCATATTACCAGTTGTCATTTATGTTCGTCGTACAGTCATGTCGATCAATACCAAATTTGGTGTATATCAAGCTAACAAAACGGCCGCGAGCGCTCCGTGAGCGTGGCATGCAAGTCATGTCGCACATGACAATTCCTGATTTTCATATTACCACTAGTCATTTATGTTCGTCATACAGTCACGTCACTCAATACCAAGTTTGGTGTATATCAAGCTAACGAAACGGCCGCGAGCGCGCTATGAGCGTGGAATGCAAGTCATGTCGCTCATGACATGTCATGATTTCCATATTACCACTTGTCATTTATGTTCGTCCTATAGTCATGTCACTCAATACCAAATTTGGTGTATCTCAAGCTAACGAAACGGCCGCGAGCACGCCATGAGCGTGGCATGCAAGTCATGTCGCACATGACAAGTCATGATTTCCATATTACCAGTTGTCATTTATGTTCTTCATGCAGTCATGTCACTCAATACCAAATTTGGTGTATATCAAGCTAACGAAACGGCCGCGAGCGCTCCATGAGCGTGGCATGCAAGTCATGTCGCTCATGACAAGTCATGATTTCCATATTACCACTTGTCATTTATGTTCGTCATACAGTCACGTCACTCAATACCAAGTTTGGTGTATATCAAGCTAACGAAACGGCCGCGAGCGCGCCATGAGCGTGGCATGCAAATTATGTTGTTCATGATATGCATGTCATTATTTGCATATTACCACCCGTCATTGATGTTCGTCATACAGTCACGTCACTCAATCCCAGATTTGATGTATATCAAGCTAACGAAACGGCCGCGAGCGCGCCATGAGCGTGGCATGTAAATCATACTTTTCATGACAAGTTAGTCATGATTTTCATGATATGACCAACCATTTATGTTCGTCATACGGTCATGTTATGCCATACCAAATTTGGTATAAATCCCATTAACGATACGGCCAGGAGAGCACAAAGTCGTAGGCGGCTAGATAGATAGATAGATAGATAGATAGATAGATAGATAGATAGATAGATAGATAGATAGATAGATAGATAGATAGATAGATAGATAGATAGATAGATAGATAGATAGATAGATAGATAGATAGATAGATAGATAGATAGATACGCTCAAACTCGCCCAAGTTCGCTAAGAAATGCTTCGCATTTAAAAATCATCGGCCAAGCACTCCGTACAAATGGTTAACCAGCGAAGCTGAAATATGCGGCCCCAGTGTTTAGCAGTGGGTTCAAACCGACGCTGCACTGAAGCCTTCGACAATTGTCGTTGCCAGGTTGTGGTCGAACCACAGGCGGTCACAGACGTCGCAGCCGAAGCCAAAGTGCCGCTGGAGAAACTCTCGCCCAAAGCGGGCGTTCGCCCCGGCGAACGCGCTCCCGGAATCACGTCGAAGCTGTTCTGCGCGCAACGCCGTTTCTTCGGCGCGCCAGAGGGCGCGTCGTGGCTGCAAGCGTTTGACCTTGCAAGCGTCGTACTCATGCATTGGCGCGCAAGCTTGGGTAGGACGCTCAGAACGACGTAACTGATAGCACACCCAATGGAGACCGCTCGTGACACAGATGCCGAGCGGTTTTTCGTTTCTCCTAGCCATATACAGCTTTCGCTGTAAAAAATGCCCCCCACCTCCCCGAAGGGAATCGTGAGGAAATGCGAATGCAGTTCTTGCGCCGACACCTACTTCTGCCATCGCCTTGAGAGGCGCCCAGCCAGCGAACGGTCGAGAGTGCGGTGCGAGCGGACGGGAGAGTGGGGCGCAGGGAGGAGAGAGAGCGAACGGCGAGGGAGGGAGCGGCGAAGCACTGCACCTACCCTCTACGACACTCTCTCGCACCACATGCTCCGGTTGCTAGGGGCGAGGATAAGCGCGCGCGCCCGCAGCTGTTGCTATGGGAGAGGGAGTGAGAGCGGAGAGATAACACCTGCCGGCGCGCGGACACCTCCTCAACCTATCATCCTCCTCCTGCTCCGCGGACAACGCCGGACAACGCCGCCTGACATAGCCCGACTAAGAAATGCATTCGCATTTAAAAGCGAATGCACCATTTTTAACTACATTTGAAAAATGGTTCACTGAGTGGCTCATCCTGTTTAGCGTAAAAAAATGTCAGCTCGTGGGGGGCATTGCGGAAAGACTCTCTCATGTATTACCCTTACTCTTTGCATTATCTTCCTTTTGAGCTGGTTCAATGGTGCACGTACCTCGGCGTTACGATCACTAGCAAGCTTACATGGTCTGAACATATTCGTAATCTAGTTACTGCAACTATCAAATCCCTGGGATTTCTAAAACGGTCACTATCATCATAACCCCCTGAGATCCTAGCACTGAGTCATTTATCCGCACTAAACGAGAATTCGCATCGGCAATATGGAATACCCATCGAGCGTCCCTTGTTCAGCTATACTTGAAGCCGTTAAAAACCACGCAGCCCGGTTTATTACATCCCAGTACGATTATCGGTCAAGTGTTACAAATATCAAATCATCCTTGGACATCAAATCATAAGCACTTCGACGAAAAATCTCTGGCTTACGCCTCTTTCAAAGGTTGTATTATAGCTTCCCACACTTACGTGGCAAGCTTCTTTTTCCGCCAAACCGCACTCCTCGCCGTACGTCACACACCTTCAGTCTTCAACGAATTCACGAGTCGACCAAATCCTACAAGACATTTTCTTGCCAGTAGCCGTTGCGGAATGGAATAGTTTAACTGACTTTGTAGTTATGGAACGTGACCCCATCAAGTATCGAAATGTGCTAACGGACTTGGTGAGTGCTTACGCTTAGCGTATTTCGAGGTTGTTCTTTTTTAACATTGATTGCACTGTTGTTCCTGTATTGTGTATATTGACTGTCTTAGCATTTTTGCCTCGTTTCCTTTTAAATATTGCTTTTATTGTATTTACTTAATTCGTGGCTGTTTCAACGTTCGTTTTTCTTATGTACGATCCCCTTATGTAATAATACCCCAACATGCGCCTTTAAGGGTAATAATTAAATGATGATGACGATGATGATCATCAAAAGGACGAACAGAGAGCGGGTCGCTTGATGGGGATGATAATTTTCTGTTGGTTCTGCACGGGCTAACGGTCGGCTTATCCAGCTCCGCTGTTAAAAAAAAACGAGCCCTCGATCAATCGCCCTTCTTTCTTTGACATTTGACATGGTGACGGGACGTTCGATGATGATGAAACTGTAGATTCAGAGGCATATATGCTTAGCGCGTGCAAGTGGAAAACAGAAGAAGACGACGACGCACTTGTTCGGATGTGGTGCAACATCCTTGCACGTCCCGTTCCAATGTTCTGGATACCGCGAACATAACGGCGAGCCGTACCGCTTTATGGTCTTGTATAGGCTTGGAAAATAGCTGCACGAGATCCTCGACCGGCAGGGCAAGGCGCTTCCCATGAAGATTGCCTTCAGCCTCGGCATGCGCGTGATTGTCCTCTCGGAGCAAGTCCCCAGCTACGAGTACATCCACGCAGACGCGGACGCGGACTCCGAGCATGTCAGCCCACTGACGAGCACGCTGGTGGAAGACATCCCCCTGCTTATGAGTGGATGCTTCTCACACGGGGACAATCCATGTGGCATCACCGAGTTCCTGCAGTACGTGCCGTCCATGAAACTTGAAGGCACGCCAGGCTACAAAACGCTGAAGATGATCTTCGAGAACATCCAGGCGGCGGGTTCGAAGCGCGACAGCAGGCTATTCGTCACGCCACCGAGGACGCCGATGTGCAAGTCGTTCTCGCCAAGGAAGCCCGTTCTGCATGGAATCATCCTGGGCGAGGAGAGCACGAGGAAAAGCGGGAACGAGATCGTGGCAGAAAAGCCTCCGCCACCAAGGTCGCCTACTGACGCACGACACCGGTCCCGAGGGGCAACCGCCGGGACCGCGGCAACCAGGCCCAAATCGGGGCTCCACGGCCTCGTCAATCTAGAGCCCGATAGAAACCCGGTGAAAAAGGAAACGATATCATTCCTTTCATATATGCCAAGCTCTAAAGTCTCGAAAGAACAGCTTCTGCGAGGACTGCAACAGCATGGGCCTGGAAACACCGCTACGGCCGTGCTACTGCTATCTGGAGGAAATGGTCGAACGCTTTCCAGCACATCGCCATCGGCGAACTGCTTCCAATCAGCGCTATGCAGGGACTGTCGCTTCTCACCTTCCCAAGCCTACAACTGCGGCGTCCGAGCTGACAATCCCAATGCACCTCGACCGGTGAAGAACAACCGGACGGTGAGAAAGCGTCGCGTATACGCTCCACCGGCTGTCACACCAAGCGACACAATGCTGCATGAAAGGAGTACGACAAAGAAGGTGGTGTTTACTTCGGAATCAAAGCGTTGCAAGTGGTTTTCCTCCTACTGATAAGTTGCATCGATTCGAGCTACCTTTTTTTTTTTGTTCAAACAAATCTTTGAACACTTAATTAATTAATTAAAGAATCGCGAGTGGCAGACAGTGTTTTCCTACGTTTTTGTGTGGGCATATGTACCATACGGAAATCACCTGCATATTAAAATCGACATATAGAGCTCCCTTCACCTACTAACTTTTCAAATTTCTTACTTCATAACATTATGCAATTGCGACATGAAAAAAAATGCGTTGTAGGTAATGGTTAGTCACTGTCGAGACATCACACCTTAAAATACGCTATAAGATGCATTCACATCTCATATCAGTTTTTTTTAATAAGTGCGTTCTTCTGGCAGTTCGAGATTTTGACACGAGAGTTCGACACAGCCAACCGAATCATAGACTATTCATGACGCGCAGTGCCATCAAAGGAAATAGAGCTCCGAATCAGAGGCGGAAACTACGGAGAGGGGGGAGGGGGGCAGTGGGGCTGGAAAGTAAGAAAGAAAGGGGAGAAAAAAAAAGGGAGAAGAAGTTAAAAAAAGAAAAAAAGGTCAGTTTCGCCACTAGCGCGAAGCAATGAATGCGATTGCAAAAAATTAGAATGTCACACGAAGAACGACAAGTAGCTCGATAATTGCGGAGCGCTGCCGCAGCACAAAGGACGCTCGAAAAGGATGCATAGGCATGCACAAGACAAGCGTGAACTAACAACTGTCATAGTTGTTACGTGTTTGTATTTGAGCAACGCGCTGCGAGTGTCCACAATGCAGAAGCCGATGCTGTTGTTCTTGTTGTTGCCTCTGACGTGGCTCATACCCACTCAGGGGGATTGCTCCACTGAGCCAACATACAGACAACAGCGCCGCTTGAAAGAATGGAGGAATACGACCAATGGAATCACCGAGTTCCTTTGGAGCACGGTGCGAGCGACGCTTCCTACCAGGAATAAGAAAGGACTGACTCAAGGTGAAGTGCGCCTTCTTGGTGTTTGTTCTATCCCGGAGGACGTTAACAAGATTTTAAGACTGGGACCCAAGTTCGCGTTTAAAAAAAAATCAGCGCCGTGTCGTCTCTTCTTTGGTCCCTTGTCTCTATTTTGTGCTGTTTTTAAATCCCAAGCCAAGAATTGATTATATGATACTGTTAGACTTTTCGACGCTGTTTGATATTTCTTTTTCTTTTAAACTGCGGCACGTGGAATGACCCCTCTGCGTCTCCTGTCACGCGGTGGCATCTGACGCCAAGTGTGCCAGGTGTCCTGTTTTTTTTTTCCTCCTATATCATGTGTGGTACAGAAGGGGGCCACCTTTCCGAGCGCGTCTCAAGGGCAGTTTTCAATTTGAAAGAAATTGTAGAAGCGTTGCGTTATAGAAAACACGCCCAAGCTGTTCCGAGATCTACGTACCGCGAGCGGCAAATGGTGCATATGAATAGCTCGCCGTTATATTGCTGGCCCAAGCATGGCGTGTGGCTGGGTTAGCTAGCGCAGCGGGCTGCTGAGCGAGGGGGGCGCTGGTTCGAATCCCCGATTTGGTGCTTTGAAATTTTTTTCTGCTGATTTATTTTTCGTTATGCCTTTTATATATATAAATGCATATACATATCCGGGACATGACAGCGACGGCGACGGCAAAAATCAGCCGAGAATGTCCATATAATTGCTAGCGCAATAAAAAGAAAAGGAGGAAGGTAGGGGTGGTACAACAAAGTGGGAGCCGCCACAGATATGAATGAAGGAAAGACGAAGCATGAAACCTCGAAAACCACTCAGACGGGCGCCACGTCCGGCTACCGCGAAGATTTCCGACGATAGTGGCGTCTGCCTATTTCAACCAACCGCCCATGAATGGGAAGCACCAAAGGAAAGCACTCACAAAGGAGGGAGAAGCGGCGGCGTACTTTTAAAAGTCAAAATGTCGAAGCTAAGTGATACCGGAAGGGGTGGGTGAAAAACACGTGTTTAATGGGGGAATTCATTGGCAGACATATGCGTCAAGCGTCACCGTAGGTGGCCCCTCCAGGGAATTGCCTCAAAAGTTGGGCGGAATGTATCTTAAGAAAAAGAAAAATCGAAAAAGAAAAACTGCCCCATCTCCCGCTAAAGGGAACCATGTGTGGATGCGAAGCAGCGGGGAGATGGCTGGCTTGAGCGGGAGAAACGTCGCCGCTCCCGTTTCGCGGCAGTGGCCCGGGCGCTCATTGCGGCGCTGCACAGGAGAGAGAATGAGGCGCGCGCGCTCCGTCATTTTCATACCGCGGAACTACCGTGGCGCCCCCCAGCGGGAGTATGCAGCTGTCGCACCACCTGCCGAGCGCGCCGCTCCGTAGAGTAGAGGATTCCTAGAGGAGAGAAAGGGGGGGGGAGCGTAGGAGGGGAAGGGGACGCGCATGCGCTGTGGGGGGTGTGGGACGCGGGAAGGAGGGACGGACAAAGCCTCCGCAAGCACATGCAAGCAAGATCAAGGAATGGAGTCAACGTGGGTGACAGACACCACCGGTAGTGCGTGTTATTCTTTGCTTGCACCCACCACCTGCCTAGCCATTGCTAAGCAGCCACTCTGTGCTCTCGGCCATGACTCTGGTGACTGTGGTGGTAGTTGACGGCCTTATTGTGCTACAGTGTTCTGGTTCCCTACTTCATGAAAGTGACCGGACGCGGGAGGGAGGGACGGACACAGCCCCGAGCATGAGATGCTTCGCACCTAAAAGGAAAAAAAAGGTTGGGGGGAGGGACGGTGGGGGACACAAATGGAATAAGACGCGGAGAACTTCCTGGGGGCCAATGACTTTGAGAGTGCGGGGGGCGGAACTGGTCTTAGAAGCGGGGAAAGAAGGAAAGGGAGCAGTGTTTAGAAGGTTCTGAAAAATAAAAACTTCATAAGAGTAGTGTATGTATACATCAATATATACCGACATACAGACACATATATATGTAAAATTTAAAAATTGAAAGAGAACATAATAGTATGATGTGTAGGCTAGGAACGATTCTATGTTATACTGGTTATGGTTATTCGAATGTTGAGCGTATTTCATGTCTCTCAATATTACAGTAATTATGTTCTAGCTTTCAGGGATTCCAAATTGCCACGTGCTAGATTGATTCCTGATGGGTGTAGGGATTTAAATTTGTGTATCAATTATGATTCCATGTATTTTGTCTCACGTGGTGACCCGAAATTTGTTTGTTGAATGTAAAGTTCGGCTTTGTCGAAATTGTGGTCCTGTTGATTGAAGTTGCTGGCTACTGCTTTTGATAAATTGTGCTTTGTGTCTGCACGGTGGCCATTCAGTCTTACATGAATTGAGCGTCCAGTTTCGCCTATATATTGTTTTTTACAGGTGGTACAATCAAGACAATATTCTCACGTGGTCGTGACGTCGACGAAGGCAGAAGTCGGTAGGTCCAAAATGAAACTGTTTATTAGGCCGAACTTGTGGCCGGTAAACAGAAAGTCAGATTACAGCAATACGCACTGCACTGATAGCGGCGAACAGAGCGACGGCCGTCGATCAACTGACAAGCGGTGAAGCGCGTCGGAATTTATACGCGTACCATAGAATATTCCAGTCTTATCATTGGTTGTCGTGCAAGCTCTGGAATAAGCTCGAGTGTTCGCGTCTTGCGCGCAATCTTAACAAAACGATCTACAATGATCGCGAAGCTTCTAGAACAATGAGGCGCGGTTTGCGCTGAGCATTGCTGACAGCCTTTGAGGGCGAAAACCGAATAGAGCGAAGTGAAAAAGAAACGCGCGTGGCGATGCCCCCCCTCTGAAAGAGGATCGTCCCGATGCTTAAAACAGAACACGGGAGGGGGGGGGGGAGGGGGCAAATGCATGCAACAATAAATAACAGCAATAAAGAAGGTACAATAATACAGCAAAAAGTACAGTCCTCAAATTCACTAACGCGCGTAATATGGCTTGAGGCGCACGACATGGACGACTTCAGGTCGCGCACGGCGCCACTGAGAGTTCGTAATGCTGTCAGGGACAAACTCGTAGTTGAGTGCGCCGAGGCGTCGAAGTACCCTGTACGGTCCGAAGTATCGTCGAAGAAGCTTCTCACTGAGTCCCCGTCGGCGTAGTGGCGTCCACACGCATACACGCTCACCGGGTTGGTATTCCGTGTGGCGTCGTCGAAGGTTGTAGCGGCGACTGTCAGTCCTCCGCTGGTTTTTGATCCGTAGGCGGGCGAGCTGTCGTGCTTCTTCGGCGCGCTGTAGGTAAGTGGTCACGTCGATGTTTTCCTCGTCGGTCACGTTTGGTAACATGGCGTCGAGCGTCGTTGCCGGGCTCCGTCCGTAGACCAACTTGTACGGCGTCAACTGCGTCGTTTCTTGTACGGCCGTGTTGTACGCGAAGGTCACGTACGGAAGGATGGCGTCCCACGTCTTGTGTTCGACGCCGACGTACATGGCCAGACATGTCGGCGATGGTCTTATTTAGACGCTCGGTCAGGCCGTTGGTCTGTGGGTGGTACGCGGTGGTCCGGCGGTGACTTGTGTGGCTCTATCCCAAGATCGCCTGGTTTAGGTCAGCCGTAAACGCCGTACCTCTGTCGGTGATGAGAACCTCTGGGGCGCCGTGTCGAAGGACGATGTTCTCAACGAAGAGCTTGGCTACCTCGGCGGCACTGCCTTTGGGCAGGGCTTTTGTTTCAGCGTAGCGGGTGAGGTAGTCGGTGGCTACGACGATCCATTTATTTCCGCAAGTCGACGTTGGGAACGGCCCCAGAAGGTCTCTCCCGATCTGCTGGAACGGTCGGCGAGGAGGCTCGATCGGCTGAAGGAAGCCTGCTGGTCTTGTTGGCGGTGTCTTCCGTCGCTGACAGTCTCGGCACGTCCTTACGTAGCGGTCGACGTCGGCGGCAAGGCGCGGCCAGTAGTACTTTTCCTGTACTCTTGGGAGCGTGCGGGAAAGTGCGAGGTGTCCAGCCGTCGGGTCGTCGTGTAGTGCCTGGAGTACTTCTGGTCGCAATGCTGAAGGCACTATGAGAAGGTAGTTGGCTCGAAGTGGCGAGAAATTCTTCTTTATGAGAACGCCGTTTCGCAAGAAAAAACGAAGCGAGTCCTCGCTTGAATGCCTTTGGAACAATGGCGGTCTCGCCTTCAAGGTACTCCGCAAGGCCTCTGAGTTCCGGGTCGGCTCACTGTCGTTCGGCGAAGTCGTCGGCACTTATGGTTCCCAAGAAGAAGTCATCCTCCTGGTCGTCCTGCGGCGGCGGGTCGACGGGGGCGCGAGATAAGTAGTCGGCGTCGGAGTGTTTTCGCGCGGACTTGTAAACGACGGCAATTTCGAATTCTTGAAGTCTCAGGCTCCACCGTGCAAGGCGACCAGAAGGGTCTTTCAAGTTAGCTAGCCAACAGAAGGTGTGGTGGTCACTCACAACTTTGAAGGGCCTGCCGTAAAGGTAGGGGCGAAACTTGGATGTAGCCCAGATGATGTCAAGGCACTCCTTTTCTGTTGTGAAGTAGTTGGCTTCTGCCTTTGATAGCGACCGGCTAGCATAACTAATGACCCTTTCCAGTCCGTCAGTCTTCTGCACAAGAACGGCGCCGAGTCCTACACTGCTTGCGTCGGTGTGTACTTCTGTTTCGGCGTGTTCGTCGAAATGCGCAAGTAACGGAGGCGTCTGCAGGCCTCGTTTTAGTTCCTGAAATGCTTCCTCTTGCGGCGTTTCCCACTTGAACTCGACGTCGGTCCTGGTGAGGTTAGTGAGAGGCTCGGCGATGCCGGCGAAGTTTTTAACGAACCGCCGGTAATAGGCACACAGGCCGAGAAATCGACGCACGGCCTTCTTGTCGGCGGGGGGGCGGGAATGTAGCGATGGCGGCTGTCTTCTGCGGGTCGGGGGCGTACTCCGGACTTGCTTATCACGTGGCCCAAGAACAAAAGCTCCTCGTAGGCGAAGCGGCACTTTTGTGGCTTCAGGGGTGAGTCCGGAGGTCTCGATTGCTTGAAGTACAGCTTGAAGGCGCCGGAAGTGTTCGTCGAAGTTTGAGGAAAACACAACGACGTCGTCCAAGTACACAAGACAAGTCTGCCACTTCAAGCCTGCCAGTACGGTATCCATTCCACGTTGGAACGTCGCAGGCGCCGAGCAAAGACCGAAGGGCATTACCTTGAACTCGAAGAGGCCGTCTGGTGTGATAAAGGCAGTCTTCTCTCGGTCTCTCTCGTCGACCTCGATTTGCCAGTAGCCTGTCTTGAGGTCCATCGACGAAAAGTACTTTGCGTTGTGGAGTCGATCCAGGGCGTCGTCTATCCGTGGGAGGGGGTACACGTCCTTCTTCGTGATCTTGTTCAGGCGACGGTAGTCGACGCAGAAACGTAGCGTGCCGTCCTTCTTCACCAAAACCACGGGAGACGCCCAGGGACTCTTGAACGGCTGGATTATGTCGTCGCGTAGCATTTCGTCGACTTGTTTCTTCACGGCCTCGCGTTCGCGCGTCGATACTCGGTACGGGCTCTGTCGAACTGGTCGAGCACTTTCTTCTGTAATGATGCGATGTTTCGCGACTGGGGTCTGTCGAATTCTTGACGACGCCGAGAAGCAGTCTTCGAATCGCAGGAGCAGGGCCTTTAGCTGGTCTTGCTTGACCTTCGGAAGGTTCGGGTTGACGTCGAAATCTGGTTTGGGACCTCGATTCGTCGAAGCAGGTTCGGTAGCATCGGAGAGGGCGAAAGCGTGGCTGGTGTCCACGAATTTCTCGATGTGGGCGACCGTCGTACCAATGTTAAGGTGCCTATATTCGTGGCTGAAGTTTGTCAGCAGTACTTTTGCTTTGCCATCACGCAACTCGGCGATGCCTCTTGCGACGCAAATCTGACGGTTTACAAGCAGGTGCTGATCGCCCTCGATGACGCCTTCGAAATCTGCGGGCTTTTCGGTGCCGACGGAAATTATGATGCTGGAGAGAGGCGGAACGGTGACGTGCTCTTCTATCACGTTCAATGCATGGTTCCCCGGCGTCGTCTGGGTAGGCAGAGCTTTTTCTGAAGTTAGCGTTATCGACTCAGATCTTAGGTCGATGACGGCGCCGTGGTCACTTAGGAAGTCTATTGCAAGTATCACATCCCTGGAGCAGTTGTGTAAGATTACAAAGCTCGCAGGATAAGTCCTGGTATTGGTGGTGACTCTCGCCGTGCAAACACCGGCCGGCGTTATTAGATGACCGCCAGCGGTCCGGATTTTAGGGCCTTGCCAAGCAGTCTTCACTTTCTTCAATTTCGCCGCGAAAGGGCCACTGACGACGGAATAGTCGGCTCCAGTGTCGACGAGGGCGGTGACGTTGTGGCCATAGAATATTCCAGTCTTATCACTGGTTGTCGTGCAAGCTCTGGAATAAGCTCGAGTATTCGCGTCTTGCGCGCAATCTTAACAAAACGATCTACAATGATCGCGAAGCTTCTAGAACAATGAGGCGCGGTTTGCGCTGAGCATTGCTGACAGCCTTTGAGGGCGAAAACCGAATAGAGCGAAGTGAAAATAAGAAACGCGCGTGGCAATATATTATGTTGTTTGACGTGCAGGTGAATCTCGATGTGACCTTGTGAATTTAATCCGATGCAGTGCTTTTTACGCTGGTGGCCGGCTGTATATGTTTGCAAGGGGAGCATCTGAAGCGCCCACAGGGACCAGATGTTGTCCTAGTCTTTCCTTTGAGTTTTGCATGAACGAGCATGTCTTTAAAATTGGCGTTGCGTCTGTAGGCGACCTTAGGTGGTTCGGGAAAGATTTTCTTAAGTTTCTGGTTGGTTGTTAGAATTGGATAGTATTTTGTGAGGATGTTGTTCATATTTGGAAGCGCATTAGAAAGCTATGTAGTGTGAAGAGTGGTTGTCGTTGTTGTTTTACAGCGTGGTTTGAGCCTAGCTTGATATACACCAAAATAGACCGATCTCACCAGACGTTCTGCGTATGCGCAAGTTTCCGAAAGTGGCACTGTCGCCATCTTAGTTGTAGTTCTCTGAGCGCTGCTGGTGCGGCTGCTTGCTTCAAGTATATTGGCGTTTTCCACCAATCCTCGGCACAAAAGACGATTGAACGCCGTGGGAAACTGTGTCCGTACCTTCAATGTATGCTATTTTCAGGTTAAACCGCATCCTAGCTCTAAAAGAAAAAAAAGCAGTCGATTGTGCTCACGTGTGGCCAGGTCGTATCGTCGTGCTGATGACCTTGCGTTGCTTCGCTGAATAAATATTAGCGACAAAAAAAAAGCAATTACGTTCCCGTCGTCATGAGTGCCAAAAATCTTCTTCAGTGAACGTCAGCACGCAAGCTACAGTATCTGGAAAATGACTTGCCCAAACTGCGTAGAGCTATCCGGGACTATGAAAACGGTGGAAAAGAGCCGCGGTGACGAAAAAGAAAAGAAAAAGCTTTTTGAGCTCGGTTTTTTTTTTCTTTTTGTTGAAGCAACACTTTCCATGCACACACTGTGTTGTCAACGCTGGACTTCTATCACAGTAATTCCTTAAACGTGAATGAAGATAAAACGGTCGCCGTGAAGCATGCAGGAGGCGCGTCCGCTGACCGGCGACCGGCCGGTCATGCCATTTCCAAAAGTTTTACATCACGGAAATCTCGTGAACGGCAAAAGATTTCCTGCTGCACAAGAGATGGATGAGTCAATTAGAGAATTTGGCGACACTCGCAATGCGGCGGATAAGCAGTAGTCCGCTCCGGCCGGCGGCGGCGGCCTCAGCAGGTGGGTCGGCGACGGTGTCGTTGGTATCGTCGGTAAGCCTACCACCTCGAAACTGAGTGTACGGTAAGTTAATACGCTCATATAAGAAGCTAAGATTTTGCTACCGCTGTTGCCGTTTTACGTAGTGTTCACGATAATCTCACATATTGAAAGGAATAGGGAAATCCCGGCGGCGAAATTTGCTGCGATGCCGGCACGGCTAAGTTCTCGCCGTGTATACTCCACGGCGCGAGCTGTACACAGCATGCAGTCACAAGCTTCTCTTGTATCACAGGTCTCGCACACGTTAGGCGCGTGACAGTCGTCATCGCTTTTGGTGCGAGGTTGGTTTAGGTATCCCTATATATATTTAAGCGATATGTGTTTTGCCCGGAAAACATGCAAGCTGCCGCCGCTGGCGGCGATCGCCCCGCCAAGGGAATCGAGTACACGTTATGTGAAGATTTGCTATCACTGATCGGTCCATCGGTCGCGCAGCAAGCTTGTTATGACGCAATAATGCACTGCTAAAACACGATGCATTATGCACGCGGCATTCACTACACGTCAAACAAGAAAGTGCGCGGTAGTTGGCGCTCTGTCCGATTTCGTTGACTGTCGCACACATTCCTGTCGGAGGTTGACATCCTTTGAGCACACGTAAAATCCGAGTCATTTTGCTTCAGGCTGCTGTTGTAGCATCCCATCACGCAACACGCGAGCCCAATCATCGCCATTCATCCAAATACGGCCGTTAAAGCTCGTTAATGCAGCTCCCCGATGCACCAGTTGTAGGCAGCTGTACGTATACCGAGTACTACAACTACCGGCATGCACTGCGGCAGCGCTGGCGTAGTGAAACTAGCTGGTCTATTGGTACTGCGTGACGTGTCTGTATGACGAACATAAGTCGCCGGTGGTAAAATGAAAATCATGACATGCATGTCATGTACAACGCCATTTATATGCCACGCTCATGGTGCGCTTGCGTCCAATTCGCTAGCTCGATATGCACCAAAATGTGTATTGCGCGACGTGACTGTATGACGAACATAAACGACAGGTCCTAACATGTAAATCATGACATGCATGTTATGTACAGCATGATTTGCTCCTTGCTGGCTCCTTCGCATTACACCGATTCCCACGATACGTGGGATCTGCCGGTTTTTTCCTTCCAAGGTGTTAAGATTTGGATCTTGGGCCAGTGACAAGTCAAACATGCAGTGTAAAATGCCACTCACACGGATTTATATATGCAGAATATGTTGTCTTGATGAAGTGACCGCTTCAGCTATGACAAGCTTAAGAAAGTCTTGAACGACGTTGCAAATAGTTTTCAGACAAAAAAAATATTTCCGAGAATAGCAAGCATCCCCGTCACAGTCAGTCAGTGAATGCTTTCGCACAGACTTGCTCGCTATTAACAAAAGTGTAATTTCTTGGATGTCGACAAATGGGTACCCTTTCAACTGGCATGCCTATAGAAGTGCCCAGAAAACAAGGTGGCAGGCATTTTCTATTCATAAGTTCTATCACCGAAGAGCGACTCAAATACTCGTCCAGAAAACAACATCTGGCGTAAAAATTCACAAACCCAGCTTCACACAAAGTGTAGTGGTACCAAGCGGTATTGGCTACCACCTGGGAATTATTTCGGCAATCTTGAATTGAATTCACTGGTATAGTTAAAGCTTCCTGTGACAGCATTACCCAGTCTTTCCTGTCTGGTGATTGCTTTATCAAAGTAAACAATGCATGAAAGCATGACACAAAAAACACCCAAGAAGCCAAATAGCAGCATCCTAAGCACAACAACAAAGGGACACAGGTGTGAGACAAAAGCCTCTAGGGAAGAGGTCGGTTGGGCCTCCGGATGAGGCGCTGCTCTTCTCTGCTTTGCCTGGTGCGCAAAACAAGTACACCCCAGGGATATGAATAAATCTGGAGGCACCGCAAGAGCCTAAAGTTGTGTTAAAATTTTCAATTTGAAGGTCGGCCTCTTTCTCTCTCTCTTTCTTTCCATATATATATATATATATATATATATATATATATATATATATATATATATATATATATATAAACAATGAAGGGCTCACATAGGACCCGGAAGTACCACTTCAAAAAATATGTCAAGCACGTAGGAAAAATTGTTCTAGGAAGGACTGACGTTTCGGCCGCGGGACCGGCCTTCGTCGGAGTTCGTCCGACCGGCCTTCGTCCGACTCCGACGAAGGCCGGTCCCGCGGCCGAAACGTCAGTATATATATATATATATATATATATATCACCTTGTATATCGAATACTGGACATTCAAGATATCTAACGAGCACACAAGTAAATTGTAGGACGGTGGGAAGAAGACGAAAGTGTGTTCTCTCCCCCCCCCCACCTGCCTTCGACCTTTTCCACGTGTTTTTGGTATTGGTGCTGTTTTTGCAGCACCAAAGAGAAACAGTTTTCTCCTGCGCATGTAAATACGCGCATATAATGAATGAATAGGCCCCGAAATTTTGACCACGTTGTTGACGGATTTATTATTGTGAGAGCAATTATATGAGAGCTCTCGACAACTTTTTGCCGTTGCCCTGCCCTTCGTGAGACGAATATGGCGGGCTCGTTTCATCCCTCCTTCAGCCGCGTTCGTACCCAGCGCTCACGCCCTTTTACTCGCGCGTCGAACACACGATGCGCGGCGGGATGTTATTGATTTGGACTTTACACGGAACATGACGGCGACGTTGAAAAGCCTCCGAGGGTGTCCATGCTGTCGCTATCACAATAAAGATAAAAGAGGCCTCAATACAGCCTTGTGATATTCCAGAGAGCACCGCAGCAAGATCAGAGGAGGTGCTGCGGAGAACCGCAGGAAGCTGTCTATAGGAAATGTATACAGGTACCCATGCAATGAACATTTTGTTCAGTTTATACGTGCGCAATTTACTTATACGTAGGCTCTGAGCCACAACGTCAAACACTTTTCGAAAATTTAGAAGTATGCATTATGCCTTTTCTATACTGCTAGGGCCAAATTGTGCGAAATATACAAGCTGTGTGCTTGCCGAGAAAGTGCTTACCGAAATCTGTATTCGTTGAGACATAATACAAATATGTGTACCATGCTCTACTTGCTTAGCCGGGGGGAATGAGAGCTGGGGGGATTAGCCCCATCCGCTTTGAAAAAAATTGGTGGCTACGATACCGCCATGCTCTACCATTTACTAGTCAAACACACTGGTCTACAGTTGTCAATCCAATCTTTTTGCCCACTCTTATGTACAGGCACAACATTCGCTAACTTCCACTCAGCAGCTACAGCGCCCATGCGTAAACACTTTTGCAAAAGGTAGGAAAAGTACAAACAGAGATCCAGAACAATTATTAATGATTTCTGACGCTATGTCATCTGGCCCACTTGTCTTCCTAGGTGAAATGTTAGCTAATAGCTAACAACCTAAAAACTAATGGGTGCATTTGACAAGTCAAACTTAACCTCGGGCGTTTCTCTTTACACAGCGAAAAGGCCACTCCTAAACTTCGAAATCGATTCTCGAAAGATGCCAAAGAGAAGCAACCACTAAGCACTTCCACTTTGAGCTTGTCACAATCGATAACACTGTCCAAGGTTATCTAAAGGGGGAACGAAATTCTCGTTCTTACAAATACGGCGCATGTAGGCTACTTCCAAAATTTATTTGAATCTTCTACGAAACGTTTCCCAAGCCCAGAAACATGTGACTGCCTAGCTGCTATAGCCAAATTCTCAAAACGGAGTTCGCGCCTCCTTCTTTTGGATAAGTTGTCGGAGGACCTAGTTTTTTTTATATTTTAAGTTCACCCTCCGCACCTTCCGTGACAAGATGCGCGTTTGCGGATGGAACCAATGCCTATCTTTATCACGCCTAGATAAAAGCACCCGCATCTGCTCGAACTGATCACGACCATAGAAAGGCATGCTTACTTTAAAGTTTTCTCATAATTGTTCAGTGGTCAGGTCACCCGCTAAAATGTCAAAACGATAGGAAGTAAGATTCTATCGACAAACTTGAGGCACCATAATCAGCCCTAGAATACACGGACACTCTCATCTGCGACTGCATCGCCATGGTCGCATATTTAACACAAGATGTCACGTGGTCGTGACGTCGACGAAGGCAGATGTCGGTAGGTCCAAAATGAAACTGTTTATTAGGCCGAACTTGTGGCCGGTAAACAGAAAGTCAGATTACAGGAATACACACTGCACTGATAGCGGCGAACAGAGCGTCGGCCGTCGATAAAACTGACAAGCGGTGACGCGCGTCGGCATTTATACGCGTGTCATCGAATATTCCAGTCTTATCGCTGGTTGTCGCGAAAGCTCTGGAATAAGCTCGCGTGTTCGCGTCTTGCGCGCAATCTTAACACAACGATCTACAATAAACGCGAAGCTTCTAGAAATATGAGGCGCGGTCTGCGCTGAGCATTGCTTACAGTCTTTGTGGGCGTAAACCGAATACAGCACAAGTATAATACAAAACGCGCGTGACAATGCCCCCCCTCTGAAAAAGCATCGTCCCGATGCTTAAAACAGAACACGGGGGGGGGGGGGGGGGGGGATTCATGCAACAATAAATAACAACAATAAGCACAAGCACGAAAGTACAATAATAAAGCAAAAATTACAGTCTTCAGGTTCACTAACGCGCGTAATACGGCTTGAGGCGCACGACATGGACGACTTCAGGTCGCGCTCGGCGCCACTGAGAGTTCGTAATGCCGTCAGGGATAACCTCATAGTCGAGTGCGCCGAGACGTCGAAGTACCCTGTAGGGTCCGAAGTATCGTCGAAGAAGCTTCTCGCTAAGTCCCCGTCGGCGAACTGGCGTCCAGACCCATACACGGTCACCGGGTCGGTATTCCATGTGGCGTCTTCGAAGGTTGTAGCGACGGCTGTCGTTCTTTTGCTGGCTCTGGATGCGCATACGGGCGAGTTGTCTGGCTTCTTCGGCGCGCTGAAGGTACACGGTGACGTCGACGTTTTCCTCGTCGCAGACATTGGGCAACATGGCGTCGAGCGTCGTTGCCGGGGTCCTTCCGTAGACCAATCCATACGGCGTCATCTGCGTCGTTTCTTGTACCGCCGTGTTGTATGCAAAGGTTACATACGGAAGGATGGCATCCCACGTCTTGTGCTCGACGTCGACGTACATGGCCAGCATATCGGCGATGGTCTTATTTAGACGCTCGGTGAGGCCATTGGTCTGCGGGTGGTAGGCGGTGGTCCGGCGGTGACTTGTTTGGCTGTACCTCAGGATCGCCTGCGTTAGGTCCGCTGTAAAGGCCGTACCTCTGTCGGTAATGAGGACCTCTGGGGCGCCATGACGCAGTACGATGTTCTCGGCGAAGAACTTTGCTACCTCGGCTGCACTGCCCTTGGGCAGCGCCCTTGTCTCGGCGTAGCGGGTGAGGTAGTCCGTTGCTACGACGATCCATTTGTTTCCGGAATTCGACGTCGGGAACGGCCCCAGTAAGTCCATGCCGATTTGCTGGAACGGTCGGCGAGGTGGCTCGATGGGTTGCAGAAGTCCGGCTGGCCTAGTGGGTGGTGTCTTTCGTCGTTGACAATCTTGGCAGGTCTTCACGTAGTGGGTGACGTCGGCAGTGAGGCGAGGCCAGTAGTACTTTTCTTGTATCCTCGCGAGCGTACGGGAAAATCCAAGATGTCCAGCCGTCGGGTCGTCATGCAGAGCGTCCAGAACTTCGGGACGTAACGCTGAAGGTACTACGAGGAGGGAGTCGGCCCGAAGTGGCGAGAAGTTTTTCTTTAGGAGAATGCCGTTGCGCAAGAAAAACGACTCCAGTCCTCGTCTGAATACCTTTGGAGCCATGGTGGCCTTGCCCTCGAGGTATTCTATAAGGCCCTTGAGTTCCGGATCGGCTCGTTGTCGTTCAGCGAAGTCATCGGCGCTTATGGTTCCCAAGAAGCAGTCATCATTAAGGTCGTCCTGTGGCGGCGGGTCGACGGGGGCGCGAGACAAGCAGTCGGCGTCAGAATGCTTTCGTCCGGACTTGTAAACGACGGTAACGTCGAATTCTTGAAGTCTGAGACTCCATCTTGCGAGACGACCTGAAGGGTCTTTCAAGTTAGCTAGCCAACACAAGGCGTGGTGGTCGCTCACAACTTTGAAGGGCCTGCCGTAGAGGTAGGGGCGAAACTTCGACGTAGCCCAGATGATGGCGAGGCACTCTTTTTCTGTTGTTGAATAGTTGGCCTCTGCCTTGGATAGCGACCGGCTAGCAGAACTGATAACCCTTTCCAGTCCGTCCGTCTTCTGCACAAGGACGGCGCCGAGTCCCACGCTGCTTGCATCGGTGTGCACTTCTGTTTCGCCGTGTTCGTCGAAATGCGCAAGTAACGGAGGCGTTTGCAGGCGTCGTTTTAGTTCTTGAAATGCCTCCTCTTGCGGTGTTTCCCACTTGAACTCGACGTCGGTTCTGGTAAGGTTAGTGAGTGGCTCGGCGATGCGGGCAAAATTTTTGACGAACCGCCTGTAATAGGCGCACAGGCCGAGAAATCGACGGACGGCCTTCTTGTCGGCGGGTGGCGGGAATGTAGCGATGGCGGCTGTCTTTTGAGGATCGGGGCGTACTCCGAACTTGCTGATCACGTGACCCAAGAACAAGAGCTCCTCGTATGCGAAGCGGCACTTTTCAGGCCTCAAAGTGAGGCCGGAGGTCTTGATTGCTTGAAGTACTGCGTCAAGTCGCCGGAGGTGTTCGCCAAAGTTTGAAGCAAACACAATGACGTCGTCCAGGTACACCAGGCAAGTCTGCCACTTCAATCCTGCCAGTACTGTGTCCATAACCCGTTGGAAAGTCGCAGGCGCCGAGCAAAGACCAAAGGGCATGACCTTGAACTCGAAGAGGCCGTCTGGTGTTATAAACGCGGTCTTTTCTCGGTCTCTCTCGTCGACTTCAATTTGCCAATAGCCGGTCTTGAGGTCCATCGACGAAAAGTACCTCGCGTTGTGGAGCCGATCGAGGGTGTCGTCTATCCGTGGGAGAGGGTACACGTCCTTCTTCGTTATTTTGTTCAGGCGGCGATAATCGACGCAGAAGCGTAGGGTTCCGTCCTTTTTCTTCACTAACACCACGGGTGACGCCCACGGACTCTTTGAAGGCTGGATGATGTCGTCGCGTAGCATTTCGTCGACTTGTTTCTTTATTGCCTCGCGTTCCCTCGTTGAAACTCTGTACGGGCTCTGACGTAGTGGCCTGGAACTTTCCTCTGTTATGATGCGGTGTTGTGCGACTGGTGTCTGTCGAACTCTGGACGACGACGAAAAGCAATCCTTGTATTGCAGGAGCAGGGTTTTGAGCTGTTCTTGTTTATGCGTCGGAAGGCTCGGATTGACGTCGAAAGTTAGTTGATGAGCTTGGTTCGTCGGAGCATGTTCCGTAAACTCGGCGAGGGCGAGGGCGAGGGCGAGGGCGTCGCTGGTTTCCACAATGTCTTCGACGTAGGCGACGGTCGTGCCTTTGCTCACGTGCTTGTATTCGTTGCTGAAGTTCGTAAGCATCACTGTTGCTTTCCCTTCACGCAACTCGGCGATGCCTCGTGCGACGCAAATCTGACGGTTTACAAGCCGGTGCTGATCACCCTCGATGACGCCTTCGAAGTCTGCGGGTTTTTCGGTGCCGACGGAAATGATGATGCTGGAGAGAGGCGGAACGGTGACGTGCTCTTCTATCACGTTCAGTGCATGGCTCCCTGGCGTCGTCTGGGTGCGCAGCGCTTTTTCTGGGGTTAGTGTAATCGACTCAGACCTTAGGTCGATGACGGCGCCGTGTTTACTTAGGAAGTCCATCCCAAGTATTACGTCCCTGGAGCAGTGTTGTAGAATTAGAAAGCTGGCTGGATAGGTCCGGTTATTGATGGTGACTCTTGCTGTGCAAACACCGGCTGGCGTTATTAGATGACCCCCCAGCGGTACGGATTTCAGGGCCTTGCCAAGCAGTCTTCACTTTCTTCAACTTCGTCGCAAAAGGCCCACTGACGACGGAATAGTCGGCTCCAGTGTCGACGAGAGCGGTGACGTTGTAACCGTCGAATATTACGTCGAGGTCGCTGGTTCGTCGTCGTCCGTTGCGGTTGGGTCGCGGCGTCGGATCACGGCTACGTCGATTTGTTGCGCTCCTTCCTTGTTGTGTCGTCACGTCTTCGTCGGTCCGCGACGTTTCGTCGGCAGGGCTTCTACTGCTTCGCGTCGTATTCTCCTGGTTTCCTCGCGTTGTCGTCGTCGGCGGCCGCGGAGGATCTTCGGCATTTCGTCGTACAGCAACCGCACCTCCATCGGTTGCTGCCTTCAGTTTCCCGGATACGGGCTAGGCTACCGGCCCTGGTTTGGGCCATTGTACTGCCGGCGGTGCGGTGACATGTAGCGGCCGGGCGACGGCGATCGGGAAGGTCGTCGTTCTTGCCACTGTGTTCCAGTGAGGTAGTCGTCGATGTCACGAGGCCGTTCGCCTGGCTGCGGACGCGGCGCGTTGATGGCGAATCCGCGTAGCCCCATCTGTCGGTACTGGCATCGGTGGTACGTGTGGCCGGCTTCTCCGCAATGGTAGCAGAGTGGACGGTGGTCGGGGGGCTCGCCAGATGTCGGTCTTCCTCGGCGTGTACCGCTGGCCGGCAGGCGGGCGAGATGGCGGCGGTGGTGGTGGCGGCGGCGTCTGGCGACGGTGGTGCTGCTGTGCGGCGTCCTGACGGGGGGCGTTGAGAGGGTGCGTAGCGTCGGGCTGCAGCAGCGTAACTCAAGGCCTGCGGCTGGGGCTGTGTTTGTTCGGGAATTCCCAACGCTTGCTGGACTTCGTCACGAACAATGTCGGCGATCGAGTCCACTTGAGGCTGGGGCGAGGGTAATAGCTTGCGCAGTTCCTCTCGAACGATCGCTCGGATCGTTTCTCGTAGGTCGTCGGCTTTCAGCGCTTGAACATCCGCGTAGCTCGACGTAGGCAGGCGGCGGTTGTATTGCCTGTTGCGGAGTTCTAGCGCTTTCTCGATGGTTGTGGCCTCCGAAACGAATTCCGAGACCGTCTTCGGGGGGTTGCGCACAAGTCCGGCAAAAAGTTCTTCCTTTACTCCTCTCATGAGGAACCGAACCTTTTTTTCCTCGGGCATGTCAGCGTCGGCGTGCCGGAAAAGCCGCGTCATCTCCTCCGTAAAGATGGTGACGCTCTCATTTGGGAGCTGCACTCGTGTGTCCAGTAAGGCGGCGGCCCTTTCCTTTCGGACGACGCTCGCGAACGTCTCCAAGAAAGCGCCGCGAAAGAGGTCCCATGTTCGAAGCGTGGACTCCCGGTTCTCGAACCACGTCCTCGCGGCGTCTTCGAGGTAGAAGAAGGCGCGTCGCAGCTTTTCGTCCGAGTCCCAGTTGTTCATAGTCGCGACGCGTTCGTACGTTTCTAGCCAGGTCTCAGGGTCCTCACTTGGCGATCCATGGAAAGTCGGCGGCTCTCTCGGTGGCTGGATGACGATCGTTGCTGGGGACACAGCGGCTGTCATTGTCCCTGTCGTCTTCGTCACCGTGGCTTGTGACTTGTCCGGTAGGAGTCCGTGCTGCGGGGGGAGTCCTTTCAGCCTGCGGCTGGCTCGACTGTCACTGATGGTGTTGGTGTCTTCTTCGCGACGTGGGCTGGGTTCACGGCTTGAGGGGGGGCGTTCGGCGCATGGGCCGTGAAGCACCTCCACCAGATGTCACGTGGTCGTGACGTCGACGAAGGCAGATGTCGGTAGGTCCAAAATGAAACTGTTTATTAGGCCGAACTTGTGGTCGGTAAACAGAAAGTCAGATTACAGGAATACGCACTGCACTGATAGCGGCGAACAGAGCGTCGGCCGTCGATAAAACTGACAAGCGGTGACGCGCGTCGGCATTTATACGCGTGTCATCGAATATTCCAGTCTTATCGCTGGTTGTCGCGAAAGCTCTGGAATAAGCTCGCGTGTTCGCGTCTTGCGCGCAATCTTAACACAACGATCTACAATAAACGCGAAGCTTCTAGAAAAATGAGGCGCGGTTTGCGCTGAGCATTGCTTACAGTCTTTGTGGGCGTAAACCGAATACAGCACAAGTATAATACAAAACGCGCGTGACAATATTATAGCTGTTCAATCCCGATACAGCATCGACGTTTGATAAAACGCTAAGCTAATAAGAATACAGCAAGCCCAAGATATGTCCGCTACGACAGTCACGCGACGCACTAAGGACTCACTGTTTAAATACATAAGCGTCCCTTAGATGAAACAAAGCGGAGTATAAACAACCACTAATGGCCTTTTTGAGAATCCCATATGACCAGTCAATTTCAGGAAGGTTAAGGTCACTTCTGATGAAGACACGATCATTTTTTTATACTCTCAAATTCAGAAAGCTTGATGAAATGCTCATACGACGCTTTCAGCGGCCGATAGTATACGACCCAATAAGCAAACCCTTTCTGTTCGCCGACAGCATCTTGCCAAAATCCGTGCGACATAAGGAAGTCGGCACAACATGTGAACGCACGGTGTGGTATTCGTCACAAGAAGAAAGGCACCTCCACCGAGAAAATTACTACAGCGTGGGAAACAGCGGTAGCGTGCCGGGATAACTTCTCAATAAAAAAAAGAGGAATGTATCCATGACACCTTGCCGAGAACATTCGTGGGCTGAAGAGCGTGCAGAAGACATTAAGAATTTTCAGTTTTATTGTTTATGCTCCTGCAATTTATCAACAAAACACTCACTGGCGGCCTTGTACTCAAATTCGAATGTAGCAGCTATGCTACGTCCGCCGTTGCATTATAATGCTGGCAGCGCTTACCCCTTCAAGACAGCGTTCTCACCCTCCTGCTTGGTCTCTATCAAGTAGTCGCATAGCTTCATATTTTTGCTCCTAAGTTAGTTTGAAAGATCTTTGGGTATTCTGTATTTGGCGCATTTGAGTTTTTAGCTTCCAACAGCACCGATTAACGAGTCTTAAATGGAACAAACTTTTGCTCTGACTGGACGCGGCTTGCCTGCTGCCTATGGTCCGATGCGATGTGCACGTTCAATATTCAGACAGGGGAAATTAACCTTATTTCTGGATAATTCCAAAATAATTTCTTCAGCTTTGGCTACTGTATCATCCGTGGAAAAGTCTTCTATATCGTGGAAGACCAAATTGTTCCTTTTGTTCCCGATATTGTCAATCTTTTCCGTGAGAATGGTCAGTGCGCCAAGACCGTACCGTTGTTGGTCTGAAATTGTCGTGAGAGCAGTGCCTGCGTCCTAACCTTTCGCCAAGCTATACGAAAGAAATGAAAGAAATCAATCTCTAGCGAAAGAGATGAGCCTTCAGGTATGTAACATCTAGAATCAGGCGGTTTTGTTTTATTGCGATATCAATTATATGGACACCTCAGGCGCATTTATGCCGGCGCCGTCATGTTCCACATAAAGTCCAAATCGATAACGACGCCGACAAACGCTCAGTACAGCTGAACCCTTAAACGCCCGTAGGGAACATATTTGCCAGCAAGTTTAAACGCCTTTATCTCCAATACTCCCTAGTGCTTCGCCCTCAGACGGCTGTCACATCTGAAGTAATGTTTGAGAAGCAACTGAACAAAATTTTAGCGACTCCAACGCAAGTAGCTACGAGTTGCCTCAGTTTCCGTTGAAGCCACCGACACATTTCTTTCTGAGCGGGAGTTCGTCGCGCGGGTTTTCACCAGCTGCGATAATTCGTGGATTAATGTATTTGCCGCTGTGAGAAAGGTCAGTGAATGTATTTACTGAATGCCTCAAGTGTAGGGCTATTATCTGGTTCACCTTTAGACCCTAATTTAATGAGGAACTAAAGTTATTGACATTTGAATTGTAACTGTGCAGTGGGAATATACTTCCCTGCGTGCCTTCCACCATGCTAATCCACAGTATGCGATTTTCTCTTTCTCTAAACGAAAACGCGCTCTTCAGTTGAAGAACTAGATTTGCACTTTTCTTTGCCTGATGATGTAAACAAGTTTTGTGACAACAAGGAAAATGATGACGAGGCCGAGCCATTGTGCATAATTGCTCGCTAGAATGGTGATGCAATACACATTGACCATACAACCCCAAAGCAAGGCGTTGGCTCCTGGGACAACTTTTGAGGGGGTATTGTTCAAAATAAAAGGCAGCAACGCAGGCGCCCTGACGGCCTCTCAAAGGGACCAAAACAGCTTTAGGTGTACCAGACCAAGTGCCGCTTTCACTTGCACTACATTTTCCTGGAGGACCATGAACCTTCAAGCGTTGCTAGTGTCGTTTAAGTGAACAAAATAACAAAAGGTCGAAGCTTGTTTGCTCTACGTGCTACGGTCATTGCCGTACCATGCTTTCAAAAGTTCCCCCCCCACAGCTACACTTCTGCCAAAGACCCATACAGAAGTAAATTCCCAACCTAATAATTTTAATTTAGCGTTGTATAATGAAATTTTTGAAGTTGCATTACGTTCTCTGCATAATAGTTTGTTTTCAAAGAATTTTTAACACGAAAGTGTTTTATGCCGGGGTCCACCACGGCTCCTCTGACGTATTTCCGTCACGGATATGACGTTGTAAAATATAAACTATCATAATGAGATCAACGAAAAATTAGAAGAAAAACTTCCGCCGCCGGGCGTCGAACCTACGACCTCTCGCTCCGCAGCGCGCGGCGCGAAACCACTCGGCTACGGGAGCGTACGTTCCTCAGCTTGCTAACGGCAAGCTATTTATACACACCATATACCGTTGGCGGTGCTCAGAGCTCCTCGACTTCAGCGCGTTTTCGTCATCACTAGCGAGATGGCGCGAAGGTGTCACGGAGCGCGCGCTCTAAAGGTCGTCGCGCCTCTCGCTGGGATGAGCGCGCGCCTCCACGGGGCGCGGTCGCTGGTGCGCGCGCGCTTATCTCCTGATCGGGGCATTCGGGCGCTTCGCACGCCTTGTGTTTCTCCCGCAAGTTTGCTTTGAAGTTACAGTGGTTAAAGAGTTCACGAAGGTCGCTTCGTTCGCCGCAGCGGCCACGTTTACGAATGGAGCGCGCCACTTACACACGAAGTAATAATTGTGGCAGTTGTTCGCGCTCGTCCTGTGTATGCTTGTGTGTTCGTTTCGTGCGTCTTTGTGTTACAGCAGCGTGCTTTAAATGTCGAGCTGTGACAGTTAGTCCGTGCTCGTCTTGTGTATGCTCATTTCGTGCGTCCTTTCTGCTTGAGGTGCGCGCTGCATGTTTCGAGCTGCTTGCCGTTCTTCACGTCACATTACAATTTGTTGCTGCAGCATTCATTCCTTCTCCCTTGTGGCGAAACAATGCACAATAAACGCTCAACTACTTATGTGAATACACGTTTCACTTTCGTGTTATACCGATTCCTTTGACAGAGGGATCAGCCATGTTTTTTTATCAGTATTTACAATAGATACCTTAGGGGCGTTTAAGAGTTGAAGTATAGAATCCTTGCAGCTTAAAATACAGAACTTCTAATAATGTAGTACAGTTTACAATTGCAATTTGTTGCTATTACAAATTGTAATTTTTATTAAAAGTTGTTACTATACCATTTATTGTTTCACCCTTGCGATGAAATTATAATTTGATGCAATCATCGCTGCCACAATCTCGAAAACACAGTTGATACCATGCGCACGAGTATACATAGTCACCGAGAAAGCGTCTTGACAGCCGGTACCGGAAACGAGTGAATACGCATAATTTTCAGCTTATGTGCCTTTATTCATAAGTTACGTAAGCATGATGCACCAGGAAATTATCTGAAGGCGTGTGGTACCGCGTAAAACCTCATGCACGTCACGTAATTCTCTTTACTGTGTTATCACCGTCTCATGTATTTACGGGCTTAGGCAAATTAATACCGCGGTTGCCTGCGCGTGTGCTATCTCGGCGCGCACCAGCAAACGCCTTGTATATTCTTCTACGTGCTGTGCTCTAAACGCGAAGAGACTGCACGAAAACCACTTCTCACCCTGGAGCCGCCGTATTCTCTCGACGAGTTACGTGAGATCGAATTCAAAATAGTTAACTACTAGTCTTACTTTGTATAACATTGAAATTTGTTGCTATCGCATTCATTGCTTTCCCTTGCGCTGAAACTGAGGTTTATTTTAATACAGTGATTTTCTTGCATGTTTGAACTTCGGTGCTTCGTTCTTCATTTCATATGTATTACTGATGTTTCCTAATGATTAGTATAGGCGTAGGATGCACAAGGTATAATATTTTTTTCCAGCTGCCCTTACGGAATATCCGTCATTTTGTACTGTAAAGTATATTGAATGAATAAATAAATAGTAAAAATGAAAACAATTCTTAGGCTAGATGTAGTGAGCCCAACTTCCGGGTGTGTTAAGCACCGGCACTTATCCTGTGACTATGCTATAGATTTAGAGACCATAGATTTAAAGAACTAGACATATTATTACGTGACGAAGATGAGGACGACTGTGAATAACTAGTGGGATATACGCTCAGCGGTGGGCGAATGATAGAAGACGACGCGCTTGTTCAGACGTGATCCCCCGGAGTGGGTATGAGCCATGACAAAGGCAACAACAACAACAACAACAACAACGACAACAACAACGTGAGGCGGTTTCTTTACATGCCCCGTTTCCGCGGTTCTGTGTCTCGCAAATATAACAGGTTCAAGTATCGATTCATGGTTATGGACAGGTTTGCACAAGATCTGAAGAAGATCCCCGATCCTATGCGCAAGAATCTTTCCTTGAACAGCGCCTTCAGTCTCGGCGTGTGCGTGATTGTGGCGTTGGATTACGTCCACAGCTACGAGTACATCCACGCCGCTGGGAAGGCGTCCAGCCTGCTATTTTGTTTTACCAAATACAATGAAAACAAGGTGAATCTGGTGGTCTTTGGTTTGGCCTCTCGGTTCACACAGAGCGTCAAATACAAGGAGTACTAGGAAGATCTCTGGAAGGCGCACGACGTCACCCCTCAATTGAGGAGTCGAAATGTCCACAGTGGTCAACACTTGCGAGAGGGCCACGTGGAATTCCAGGGACACAACGTGTCCCTGTGGCTTTGCTGCCGGCTTCCTAGGGACAACCCGATAAACACCGCGTGTGCCGGCCAACACAAGATCATACCTATGGGAAACATCCCCCTGCAGATGACCAAATGCTTCTCACACGGTGACTTTCCTTGGGGCATCACCGAGTTCCTGCAGCACATGGCTTACATGAAATTTGAGGAAACGCCAAGCTGCAGCCGTCTAAAGAGAATCTTGGAGGGCATCCAGACAGCTGGTTTCACCTGCGACTGCAGACTACTCTTTACGTCGCCGAGGAAAGCCGCGGCGCAACTCGTTGTGGACAAAGAAGCCCGTGCAGCAAGAAATCATTCTCGCCGAGGATAGCATAGAGAAGAACGGGGACGACAGCGTCTCGGAAAAGCCGGTATCAGGCATGGTTGCTCGCGGCAGCACGACTCCGATCCTGTCGTCCTCGGTAGAGAAGTCCTTGGTACTCAACGGCCTCGTCAAGTTGGAACCCGAGAAAAAACCGCCAGGCCTGCGCAGAAGGCGCAGCACAGCCACAGCGAAAGCTGGGAGAGCTGCCTTTAGCCTTTTTTAAACACTTTTGGGGCAACTACTACAAGCCCACTTGCATGGTACCCACTACAATATAAATCATCATAATTTTTGTGTAGTGGGGAAGCGTCTACTATGCCATTCTTCGTCATTCTTCAGAAAAGCGCGGTGCCCGCTACACTCTTGTAACGAATTATGTGCACTTTGTTGATGCTGTGGCTGACGACGATGAAGAATTATGCCTCAGGCTTTTGTAATGGGTTGGAGCATGGAACGACCCAATCGTTACGGAATTCGCATTGTGTGACGCCTGGTTCTTACTTTACTGCTCTAAAACGCTTTACAACACACGTTAACGCGATTCCTTACCGGATATGAAGCCTGCCTAGGGTCAGTTTGCACCGCAGTTTCAAGCAGTGGCGTAGCTCAGTGGTAGAGTGCTGGGCTGCCACGCAGGGGACCCGGGTTCGATTCCTATTCTGTCACAGGTGTTTTTTTTATTTATTTAGTTTTTTTCTTATTTCGTGCGATATTGGTTACGGACACCGGCGGCGGCGGCGGCGGACAACTACGGCGCAGAAACGACCCTTGTTGTGATCTCATAACAGCTTTCGCTGTAAAAGGTGGTGAGGAATAAAGTGGCTTCATCTTTGTTGGGTAGGACAAGCTGTAAGGACTCTCAGAAGGACAGCTTCAGCTAGAAAATCAACAGCATGAGTCTGGGCACCCTCAACCCGACCACTTTGGATGTGTTTCAGTGCCAGCGGGCTGTGTTGGTTAAAAAGCCGGAAGGCCTACTGTCACCGGGCGGAAATGGTAGGAAGTGCTCAAGCACTTTGCCGCCTGCTTACCGCGCAAGTGACCGCGCACAGCTAAAAACGACCGTGTGGCCCGAAAACGCCCTTTACGTTGCACCGACTGTCAAACCAATCCATCCAGCGCGGTCTGAACTGGACAAGCGACGATGGTCAACATGATAGTGTTCACTGTGTAATCAATGTGCTGCGCGAGCTTTCACTCGTTATTGATCAGTTACATACGATGCTTTGATAAGTCTTACGCGAGCGCAGAACCTTTACTTTAGTTGCAAATAATTTATTAAAGAATAACCTATGCTTAACAATCTGTTTTTGTAGCAAAACAAACAACTGATATACCTGCATATGAGAAATCGCAATATGCAGGTTACAATTATAGTCCCGTAATAACTTTTTTCGAGACATGTGTTGAAAATTGCGATATGGAATGAAGTGCAGCATAAGTCAAACAAGCAATAACCACCGTAGAGACATTCCATCTTAACTTGCGCGATCAACTAAATCGGCGTCTCAATTCAGTTGCTTAAATAAATGCGTTCCTCTAGCAGTTCGGGATTATAACATAAGGCTCTGATACGCCACAAAGTGTAGAAATTGAGACTCTTTTCGACACAGAATGCCAATTAAATGTGAACTCTATGATTTCGCTGAAGAGATCTTTTTCCGACTTCCTTCGCAGGCGCATAGAGATCAGCGAAGGTGGAGAATTTCTGAAGTAAGGAAGATGCCCCACTTCGATGCAGAAAGGAACAGTCTTCTTTGATTAACAATATAAGTTTTGGTGACAAGCCGCGAGGGCAGGATCTGCATGATAGCTTCGCGTATCTTATGTTACCAGAGTGCGCTGGACCTACATTTCTCTCGGTTTCATGGGAGACGTACAACCACTGTAGAAAGGACTTCGCCGGCGAAGCATCAAATCATTGTCGCCGAATTTCAGGTTCTACAAAACTGATATTTTCACATCATTCATATCAGCTTTTTTTCGGGCTGCCGCGTTATTCAAGCATTCTTTCAGCATTTTCAGCAGTCGGCACAAAATGAGTGGAGGTCGCCCAGTCCACTGCTAGTCTCGTATGTCTCTGTACACATCCGGTAGGGGGGCCGCGGTTGTTGTTGCACGCCGACTTGTCGCGACGGATGAACCACGACTCAAGCAGCTTTCTCTTCCCCCACCTTTGTTCCCGAGCCAGCGTCGTCGCATAACCTTTCCTCGAGGCAACTGTGGGACAACCACATCAGTCTGCTGTCAAAAGGCTTGAGCTTCGCGATAGCCCCACGGAGAGTGCCGAAACGGGACATCATCGCGGAGGTTGAGGAAAAGTTGGGGCACATTCAGGACACAACTGGGGGGAACTTGGCTCGTAGCCGAATCGTAAGTATCCTGGCGAATGCCAAAAGCACGTCTACGAACCTGACCGCTGGGGAACGCGATGCGCTCAAGGACCTCAAGTCAGATAATTCTATCGTCATCCTTTCTGCTGATAAGGGGAAAGGCACGGTGTTGCTAGACCGAAAGGATTCTGAGGAGAAAATGTTCAACATCTTGGGCGATCCTTTGCATTTTGTGACACGGAACCGTGATCCAACAGCAAAATCGGAACGACAACTGGTGGAACAGTTACGGGCATTGCGCAACAGGGGAAGCATCGATCAAGCGTTGTACCGCCGACTATTTTCTTCAGACGCCCCGGGGCCACTCCAACAATTTATGGGCTGCCCAAGGTCCACAAGAAGGGCTCTCCTCTTCGTCCCATCGTGTCCTTCATTGGGTCACCAACATACAATTTGTCCAAGTTTCTGGTGGGGTTGCTGAGACCGCTGACCGAGAACAACAGCAGGTCAGTTAAAAACTCTCGGGAATTTGCGATTGTCGTGCGTATGCAGCAGCTTGGTGACGATGATGTGATGGTGTCCTTTGATGTTGTTTCTTTGTTTACGAATGTCCCTGTAGTCCTGGCCATTGAGGTCGCGGAGGCCCGTTTGAAAGAGGACAGGAATTTGGAAAGTCGCACGTCGTTGTCGGTGGAGGAGATCGTAATTTTGTTGCGGTTCTGCTTGAGGCAAACGTACTTCAGTTTCACCAACACGATCTACCACCAAATTGAAGGGTGCCCTATGGGAAGTCCAGTCTCCGTCGCCGTGGCCAACTTGGTGATGGAGCACGTCGAAACTTGTGCGCTGGAGGCCCTACCTTTTCAGTTGAAACTGCACCGCAGATACGTTGATGACACTTTTGTTATCCTGAAGAGGGCAAATCTGGTTGCTTTCCATGAGGCGCTGAACAGCGTACACCCTGCCATTAAGTTTACTTACGAAGTGGAGAAGGACAATGCCTTGCCTTTTCTGGATGTGCTTGTCCGCAGGACTTGTAATGGCGGGGTGGAAACAACAGTGCACCGGAAGGAATGCGATACCGGAGGTTTTTTGTCCTTTCAGTCGCATCACCCGACCGAGCATAAACGGTCCGTCATGAGGACTTTCTTATCCCGTTGCGATGTTGTTTGTTCTGATGACTACTTGCGGCGACATGAGATGGAAAATGTGGTTGGTGCGTTGGAACGTAGGCATTATCCGAGGACGTTTATCAACGACACCCAGAAACGCATGCGCAAAGGAACAGGGAGTGTGCCGCGAGAAAACACAACACCCATTGTTTCCATTCCTTACGTTCAGGGTGTGTCAGACTCTGTTCGGAGAGCACTTCGTCCCCTGGGCATTAAAACCGTTTTCAAGCCTCACTGCACCTTGGGAAACGTGTTCACGAAGCCCAAAGACCGCACCCCCTGCAGGCGATCCAAGCGGGGTCGTTTACAAGGTGCCGTGTGGGGACTGCGACGCCACATACATCGGCGAAACTGGCAGGAAGCGGTCAGCGAGGCTCAAAGAGCACAAAGGGGACGTCGCTAAAGCCACCCACGCTACGCGTTCCAAGACCGAACTGGTCGAACACTGCTGGACGACGGGGCATGCCTTCGACTTCAGTAATGCGACGACGCTGGCTAGGGAACAAAGGTGGGGGAAGAGAAAGCTGCTTGAGTCGTGGTTCATCCGTCGCGACAAGTCGGCGTGCAACAACAACCGCGGCCCCCTACCGGCTGTACTAAGAGATCGGTGACTTCAGCGCGTTTTCGTTAGGACTAGCGAGATGGAGCGACGGGTGCGAGCGTGCGATTTAAAGGTCGTAGTTCCGCGCGTTGCGACGCGCGCTTATCTCGTCATCGGGGTGGTTTGTACGTGTTGTGCTGGCGTTGAATTTCCAGAGAACACGAAGGTCACTTCGCTCGGTCCAGCGGCCGCGTTTTTGCGAAAGAAGCGCGCTGCTCAGACAGAAAGAAGTAACTGTGGCAGTTGTTAATTCGCGCTCGCCCGTGTACTTATGTTGAATTCCAATGGCAGATACAGATCAACTTTTTCTGCTCTGAGTGGAGCAATCGCATTCCAATGGCAGACTGGGAGCGTGAATTGTGTGTTATAATGGCGGATTGTGAGCAACCGCAGATTGCGGATTGCTCCGCGGAGCAGGAGTTCTTGCTCAGCCGAAATCGGCGGATTTGACCGGAAGTTCGCGTGGCGTATTCTGTGCGCCCGCCTTTCATCCCGTCACGGCCGGATATTTACAGTCGCAGGCAGACATGGGCGACTAGGAAAACGCTCCGCGCCCTCTCGCGCCCCCCTCCCTAGATTTTCGTGTACTAACTGCTCCCGTAGAGGCGCACGCGTTCCAATCGCAAATTTGACGAGAGCAATCCCGCTCGGATCTACGCGCTCCGTTCGCGATCCTGTCGAGTGCTTGCTATCTGCCATTGGAATTCAACATTAGATTTAGGAGCAGATTAAAGAACCCCATGTGGTCGAAATTTCCGAAGCCGTCCACTACGGCGTCTCTCATAGTCATATCGTGCTTTTGGGACGTTAAAACCCAGATATCATTGTCAGTTCGCGCTCGTCCTGTGTATACTTCTGTGCGTTTCGCGCGTCCTTATTTGTGTTTGAGCAGCAAGTTATAAGTGTCGAGCTGTGACAGCTGTTCGCGCTCGTCCTCTGTATGTTCTATTCGTGCGACCTTTCTCTTTGAGGTGTGAGTTGCAAGTGTCGAGCTGCTTGCCGTTCTTCACGTGACATTACAATTTGTTGCTGTAGCATTCATTCCTTTGTCCTTGTGGCGAAACAGTGCACAATAAACGCTCAACAACCTCTGTGAAGACACGTTTCACTTTCGTGTTTTACCGATTCCTAGGACAGAGGGATCCGCCATGTTTTTTTTCTAATCTTCCATTTTTTTTTACTGATTGCGAATGCATTACCAACTATTATAAAAGGATGTTTTTACTTTTCAGTGTTCGATACTAACGGCCAGTAAGCATTGTATAGTCATAATTTAATGCTCCTCATATTACCCCAGCTTTGTAATACGCCACTCACACAATGCTGCAATGTTGCATCCTGTGAGGTGAATTGAATAAATAGATAAATACAGGAGTGGGCGGGCAATATGGGGTAGAGGGAGGATGGGATGCGCTAGCCATACTGGTAAGCTTTAGTTTGTAAGCCCTCACTGCATTTTGTTTTTGCATGAGTACTGATGGCATAAGTAAAAACACTTGCAAATTTTGGCCACGACAATGGTGTATTGATTTCCTGAGCCTTCCCCAACGTGTACATTCAGGTAGGCTTCCTCCCCCCCCCCCCCCTTACTCTGGAACATGGGAACGCTACGCCTCTGATCAGGATGACGCCTAGATCAGAGGAACCAAACTTCAGCGCTTTTTCTGACCTAAACCCAATCGCCCGACGAGACACAACCAGGTTTTTCAAACGACGATCAGGTTCGCTTACGGATTACTTCTACGCGAATAAATGGCTGGTAAAATTACCATGTCATGCGGCTCCCATATCGTCCATTATACTTGTAAGATGGTGTGGCGAAAAAATGTCATCTCGAAAAAGCCTTCGCATATGGCTTTGCGCCCACCTGCCTTCGCTTTGGCAATTGCCTGATTCCCGTCATTCAACCTTTCAGGCAATGGGAAAAGGGAAGAATGCGAGAAAGAGGCGCACGGGACGAATGCCCCGACAGTGGGGCTCTTCGATTTTCCACTTCTGGCTACCCGCGGGCTGCCAGAGCCAGCCAGAGCGCGCTCGTTTTTCTCGGGTTGCTCCGTCCCCCCCGCGGCGCACTTCCGGTTGGTGTTCGTTTTTTCTCGGGTTGGACGGTTCTGGCGACCCGCGGGGAGCCCGAGGGTCGCCAGAAGCGTCCAGGACAATTTAGTCGTGGAAGCTTTCTGGGAGGTTTTGGGGTGGTTTTGGGCTAGCAGACGCCGAAAAGAGACGATACGCGCTTGCCGCCATCTTTGTGAGGACTCGACGGATTGCAATGTGGGCAATGTGGGCGCTTGGGGACTGCGCCTTCGTTTGTCATTACGCGTGGAGTTATCTTCTAAAGCGTGTTCCGCCGTGCGAGATGGGGTGATTACGAGTGGCAGCGAACATTTGAAGCTGCTGTTTATCGCTTCTGTTATGCTTCCCGTGAAGCTTCCTTCCGTGTACAACGCGGCGAACTGTTGCCTGCTAACTGCGTCGTGCACATGTCTCAAATGTTATGTACACGTTCGTACGCACGCATGAAGACAACTTTCGAGTTTATCTTTTTCGTAGTAGTATTCGTTTGTGGTGCCGTGCCTGCTTTCTGTGCACTTAGCGAAGACGATTGTGGTCGAAGTAGCATTTCGCTCCGTCGTATGGTTGCGTGAGTGAACCTGTTTAGAACTTAACTATTCGGTCATCGATGGTGATAGAATGCCCTGATTGAATAACAGAGATCGCGACAGTTGTTTTTGTGTGATGCTCGTTGGTCGCGAACGGCATGCGAGCTTACTTCTATCTACGGGCCAGTATATGTGGTATGGTATTATGTTACGCTACGACGCGCTGACGTGAAAAAAATTCGGCAGATCCCACGTACCTTGTGAATCGATGTTGTGCGAAGCATATATGCGGAGGGAAGGTAACTGTGTTGTAATTTTTTTATTGAGCGAAACGTTACGAAATGACGCTAAAGGTATGTACAAAGGTTGCACGCACAGACATATGTTCAACAGTCGCATATGTTTTATATAACCAGTTGTTTACAGTTGCGTAACGATGCTAGCAGCAACATGGGCATTAGCAACACCAGAAACGGTTAGCTAATATGTAGCGCTTGTGCTCGCGAGGATGGTAGCCCTGGACACGGTTCTCATAGTACCTCAGATGAAAGCTGAGCTAGATGAGGTTTTGGAAGTGCCACTCAGGACTGGAAAAGAGGCCCAGGCAACATCTGCCAGAACGAGTCGAAAACGCGTCACGCAGAAGTTTATTTTAGATATGACGCGCACTCGTGGTACCGATACCACCGCGTTTCTGAAGTTATGAAAGAAAAAACGCAAGTTGGTCAACGCGTATGTACGACGTAGTACGCGATAGCTGAGCAGGTATATCCTCGAGCTCTTGTTCGGACACGGTCACTTTCGCGAGATTTTGCGTCGCGTTGTGCAGTGACTGTTATATGTACTAAGCAGACGTGAGCTTGTTAAGCCGTTAGCGGCGCGGCAGCTCACCTTGCGTCGTTCTCGAGGCGCCGTGCGCCAGCTGGCTGTTTTGTTCGCGGACGGGGCGAGTTTCGCGTGATCTTGCGAGCGTACGAGGTCGTACCGCAAATGCGTTTGCTCGAGGATATTATTTCAGCTCTTCGGCAAACGTAGCCACATATTTCGAAGCGGGCAATGCAGGAAAAATCAACGCGCAAGCGGCGCAATGTTTCGTTTGCTG
This sequence comes from Rhipicephalus appendiculatus, assembly GCA_030522465.1. Taxonomy (NCBI): domain Eukaryota; kingdom Metazoa; phylum Arthropoda; class Arachnida; order Ixodida; family Ixodidae; genus Rhipicephalus; species Rhipicephalus appendiculatus. The sequence goes on along the minus strand of JALIZH010028236.1, from coordinate 20,417 downwards.
CCACGACGGCAGCGTTTGTTTACGTTTACGCTGGCTGTCCCAGCGTTCGATTTTGCAATCTTCGGGCAGCTTCGGGTTGTCTCGGGTTCCCCACACACGTGACCACGACGCTGTTTCCTGTCCCGACCGGAACCAGCTCGCTGACCCTCTGGCTAGCTCTGACTGCCAGATAGCTGCCAGAGGTCTGAAAATCGAAGATCCCCAGTGTGAAAGCACTTGTTCGCTTTGACACGGGAGAAGTGCACGCGCGATTGGGACTTATTGTTTGAAGCGATACACTCTTAAAATTTTCCGTTTAATCAACAAACAAAATCTACGTAATCTTGAAGAATACCTGACTGTTTATTGAAACATAACAGAAACCGCCCTAAATACGAAAAAACATACCCCGGTTTTGAGGTACAGAAAGTGTCTCCGTGTTTGATGAAAAGTTTCCGTGGAATCAACGAACGAAATATACGTAATCTTGAAGAATGCCTGACTGTTTATTGAAACATAAAAGAAACTGCCCTAAATACGAAAAAACATATCCCGTTTTTGAGGTACAGAAAATGTCTCCGTGTTTGATGGACCACTTGCAAAAGTCGTAAAAGTTGGCTTCCCTCTCTAATTAAAGTTCTAATTAAGGTATAATTTATATTTTGGCTTCGCTTTAAGGTAGTTTCCAAACGAAGGGCCCTTGTTACCAGGCTACTTTTTAGACAAAGTTTTGTAGTGGAAAGCATGGGAAGCGTGTAGGCATATATATTCTCCGTGTGAGCACTATAGAGGCCCGGGCTGTTGTCATCGTATGCTGTAATCGTCTCACGTCGCTTGCCGTCACGCAGGCAAAACCATACATAGCATAGCCATGTATAGTGTGGGCATATGTAGCAAGGGTGTGAGAAAGGGTAGTGAAGTTGAGGAGGAGGGATGTGAGGGTGAGGAGGGAGAAGAAGTATACTCTCATCGTATACTGTGATCTCATGTCTTCGCTTGGCGTCATGCAGACAAAACCATGTATAGCATATCCATGTGTAGCAAGAGGGCGGGAAAAGAATGTGAGGGTAACGGGGAGTGTTGAGGGGATGATTATGAATGCAAGGAAGAGCGGAGCGAGTAAAGCATAGAAAAGCCTTGTATGGCGTCACACAGGAAAGAAACCATGCTTGCATAGCCTAATACAGAAAGGGTGCGGGAAAGGGAAGTGAGGGTGAGAAGGAGAGAAAGAGGAAGGGGGGAAGAAAGAGGGTAAGGCAAAGTACAGCCACGCATGGCATCACGCAGGGAAAACCGTGTATAGCATAGCTATGTGTAGCATGGTATAGTGAGGGTAGGGGAAAGGGGAGAGAAGTTGAGGAGGATAGGAATGAGAAAAGTAGAGGGTAAAGCGTATTGTAGCCAGGATAGTATCGCGTAGCCGAGTGTTGTATAGTATACCAAGGGGTGGGAAGGGGAAGCGAAGTTGAGGGCGAAAAGGACGAGGGGGGTAGAGCATAACATCGCCATGTATAGTACAGTATAGAAAGGGACGAGAAATGGAAGCGAGGGTGAGGAGGAGATAAAGGAGGAAGACAGAAGGTAAAGTACAGCAAAGCCATGTGTGGCGTCACACAGGCAAAAACATGTCAAGCATAGCCATGTATAGTATTGTAGAAAAATGTTGCGAGAAAGGGAAGTGAATGTGAGGAGAAAGGAAAAAAAGAGGGAGAGTAAAATATAGAACCGCCATGCGTAGTACAGTACAGTGAGGGGGGAAAGAGAAGTGAGAGCGAGGAGGAGTGATGGAGAAGTGAGCAGGAGAGAAAGAAGGAGGGGAGGGTAAATCATAGCATGTCCATGTGTAGTACAGTATAGCGAGGGACAAAGAGAAGCGAGAGGGAGAGCTAGGGAAAGGATGGGGTGGTAAAGTATAGCATAGCCATGCAACAATATAGCAACGGGGTGGGAAAGTGAAGTGAGGGTAAGGAGGGTAGAAAGGAGGAGGGGAGGGTAAATAATAGCATAGCCTTGTGTAGTTGATTGAAGAACAGTGCGCTTGAGCGAGACCGACATAAGGGTCAAAGCGGACTATACTAATAATAATATAAAAGTGTTAGGTCCCAGAACCACGATATTACTATAGAGACGCCATAGTGGAGGGCTCCGGAAATTTCGACCATCTGGTGTTTGTTAACCTGCCCTAACCTCGCACAGTATATGGGCCTCTACCATTTCGCCTCCATCGAAATGCGACCGCCGCGCCCGGGTCGAACTGCGACCTTCGGGTCAGCAGCCGAGAACTGGCTGCTGACCCGAAGATACCCGGATGATACGAATATTTCTCCAACAACATACAGTGAAACCTCGGTGATACGAATCTCACGGGACCACCAGAAATATTCGTCTCATCCGGAATTCGTATCATCAGAAAGCATGGAAAATTAGCATGCGACAAAAGAAAGCTGGCGTACGTTTTCATTTATTGTTTTTCATGGCCGCAGCAACGTAAGGAAGAACTCTGAATGATTGTCAGTCAAGTTTTCAGATGTCGCCAATCATACCAGCACCCGTTAATATACGCCCGTAAGCTCGTGTTGAAATAATGAACCAGATGCATTGTGACCCGCGACAGCAGTAGCCCCTTCCAAATTTTAGTATGCTTTTTCGCATGAAACCGGAGTATTGCGGCGAAAGTAACAAAAGAAGCGCTTTGACGTGATAGATCAAGGCTACAAAATTTCAGAACCACGGTCCTTTGTTATGCTGTTGTTATCGCGGAAGTGTTGGGGATGTTTTTCGGAGATTTACGGCCGTGCCCGCACAAGTGCGACCTCAACAGTCACACATGATAACGTTGTGAGGCCTGACTCCTTCGCCAAGAACGTCCTCGCCTTCTTTCGGTCCTCGTCCACCTTTCATAGGATGTTCGATGCACGAGGTAGACACGTGTTAACATAGCACGAGAGCGGGCCGCGTCGACGCGTTTGACAAAAAAAAAGACAGCATGACGCCAGTGCCCTCTGTAATCTAAACGCAAAGGAACACGAAGGCACATTAGAACCTCAAAGATTCGCGCACACAGTCTCGGAGGCCGTGACGCGCCTCTGAAGGTTTATTCTGATCGTTGAAAAGTATTTTTCTTGCACCGTGCTTCTGACGATTTGCCGGTGCGGCGCGCATGCCCGGGTTTGCGTTCCCGCGCTCGCACGTGTTCGGCGCGTCTTCCGCGACAGCGCCGACAGCACCTCTTCGTACCTGGGCGGTAGCGTACGTTCGTATGTCGCGGGGTGAAAATCGGTTCACAACAACCGTACTCCATTTTATTGCAGGCCAACGGGCCTTGGCCGGGACCAAAGGAAAATTCGTATCACCCCGAAATTCGTATGAGCTGTGATCGTATCACCGACGTTTCACTTACATGCACCGGACCTACCGCACTTCCTCCTAAACTCAGGCCCGTGTACTTAGATTTAGGTGCACGTTAAACAACCCCAGGTGGTCTAAATTTCCGGAGCCCTCCACTACGGCGTCTCTCATAATCATATCGTGGTTTTGGGACGTTAAACCCCAGATATTATTATTCCTCCTAAACTCACCAAGCAACCTTTGCAACACCATGTTTCTTTTGTAAAAGGTGGTCGTGGTTCTCTGCTCGAGTGATTCTTTCTCATGAAATCTGTATCTGCCACCAGTGGCGTAGCCAGGGGGGTGGCACACCGCCCCCCTCCTCCCCCCCCCCCACCCGAAAAAATTTTTTGCCTACGCCCCCTATCTCCCGCTACGCCGGTTTAATACAAAGACAAAAAAAAATTACACCATCTCCCGATAAAGGGAACCATGTGTAGATGTGAAGCAGCGGGCGCTAACGCTTACACTGGCGGCGGCGTTGACGCTGGCGCTCATCCCAGCGTTGAGCAGGAGAGAAAACTGGGGAGGCGCAAAGCACGCAGTGATGGAGCGGTGTTTCCTACTGGAACATGCCAATCGCTGCTAATGGGCAATGAGAAACAGAAGACTCCGACTGGACACAGAGACCCGCAGTCCGCTTTTAGTTAACGCGCACGCTGCGAATTTTTATTGTTCAACAACGCACAGGAGAAATCTCCCACCGGCACCACCTTGCAGGTCAAAATCCATTGCCATATATACGGAGTGGCCAGTGAACGGTTGTGCAGCGCGAGCAGTCGGTTTTTTGAACCAAGAAACTCGCTAGCAGACGCTGCCTGCGTCGGCGTCGCGAGGCGACAGAGGGGGGAGCGTAGGAGAGGAGAGAGAGGAGGGGACGCGCATGCGCAGTGGGAGTGTGGACGCCGCGGGCAGGGATGCTTAGAGGAGAGAGGGGGGAGCGTAGGAGAGGAGAGAGAGGGGGGAGCGCGCATCATGGAGGAAGGAATACTCAGGAGAGGCCCTATCGTATCCCAATGCATTGCGATAAGTGTGGCGGAAGTGACGTCAGATTTATGGGGCAAACAAACCGATATGGGGCAAACAAAACAGCAGACGCCCCGCTGCGTGCTCTCCAGGCTGGTTTGTTTCCGCGCAGATTTTTCGTTCCGACGCGCGTTTTGTGCGGTTTGCATGCAGTAAAACGTTGAAAGCACACGTTTACCAGGCTGTTCGGGTGTGGCAAGCCCGAGCGCTGCGTGCTGAAATGCTTCGAGGAGCGTTTTTGTGCAACAGTACAGAAACTACCAGTACGTGCCGTAATCCAAAACATTCAGCCCCTGCATCGTTCTGTTCGAACTCACCTGGCAGTGACTTACGCGTTCTGCTGGGCGTTAGGCCTTTTTTCCTATTCGGCGCAACGCCAACTTAGTATTTCACGAAACTTTACGTCGAAAAAAGGACACCGCCGTGGCCGTATTGTATACGCGATCGTACACGCAAAGTTTGTAATTCCACTGTGCACACAACTACTACCATGCAGCGCGCAAACACCGCGAAATATATACACCACGTAGTCCGATAACGACAACAAAAGTTTATTGCCCTTCCGTATGAACGACACAGCCTCTGAACACGTGGTACGATGCCTACGGCGTGTGTTATCGGTGCGCCAGACACCAAAAACAGAAGTTCACGTGTGTTCTGAGTTGACACAATACGTAAGAACCAACAGAGCGCACATATGAGAGCTTCGCAAGCAAGTACCATGCATTAGTGATCAGCAATATGAAGCGATCGTACGTACACATGAAAAGTGACACTCGGTGCTTTCCGCAGTACACGCGATTTGCACGTAGCTTTCCTAAAAACAAACACGGAAGGAGCAGCACGAGTGAATCCACTGCGCCGCTTGCACAGCGTAAAAAAAAAAAAAAAAAGAAAAAAAAAAAAAAGGGAAGGCTGCAAATGCTCCGCGACTCGCCAACTCGGTCGGTGCGCGCATGCGCTTGCAAACGACGCGACGGAAATCGCAGAATGCTTAGCTGCTCCTTCGCTAGGAGGCGATGCGGGCGTTTGCGAGGTGGAGGCTTCACGAATGTGACGTCAGGGCCTCTCCTTAGTATTCCTTCCTCCATGACGCGCATGCGCAGTGGGAGTGTGGACGCCGCGGGCAGGGATGCCTAGAGGAGAGAGGGGGGGAGCGTAGGAGGGGAGAGAGGAGGGGAGTCGCATGCGCAGTGAGGGTGTGGTTGCCGCGGGGAGGGATGCCTAGAGGAAAGAGAGGGGGAAAGGAGGTTTTTTATTTATTTTTTAAAGGGTTTGCGCATGCGCAGTAAGGGAGGGCACGCGGCACACCACCACCACCAGCGGATTAAGCTTCGCCATAAGATGCTTCACATCTCAAATAAGGTGGCTGTTTGCGGGGGGGGGGGGGGGGCGTGGCAATTGACACTTTGCAAAAAGTCTGAACTGGTGTGTTTTTCGTTCTTTCCCATCGCTATTTAGGTTCCCTCCGATAAAATATGTTTTCTGTGCATGTGCGTGTGCGTTCTTGCCGTGTTTCAAAGTCGCTAGACTATATAGGCTCACGTCGTGAAGGAAGCGAAGCATTTATGCAAGGGCAAAGCGCTGACGATCGCACCAGTCGGTGAGATGCAGCGTGTCCTGAAGCGTCGCATAGGGCAGCCGGCAAGGTCAACAAGGTGGCGAAAGAGCAGGATAAAGAAGGGGTGAACAGTGAGAACAGAAAACAGAAGGAGGACGGTTCACTCCGCAACTCAGTTCAAATCGTGACAGTATACTACTAGCACGAGAACACACGGACAAGAAAGAGGACGACACACTGCGCTGATACACTGCGCTAGCAGTATACTGCCATGAATTTCCAACAAGCCCAAGCCGCTACCCTCGTTTCAAATCACCCGCCGCGCCACACGTAAACCGCCAGCCAATCGCTTAAAAGTAAAGGCGTGCGTGCGAGACCACACTTAACGCGAAAAAAAAAATACAAATAAGAAAGAATAATAAGCTTGCTCCGTGCTTGTATAATTACAATGTTGATATTATATGTGGTTATCATTGGTATCAATCGTTGACTGGGAATATGTTCAAATCACGTGCTGTACGTGAGCCAATCACTTCAAACCAAAACCACGTGTGCGGAACCTAGGTTCAGCACGAAAAAAAAATGTCAGCGGTGCCGAGATAAGTTTGTCCCGCGCTTGTGTATTTGCGGTGTTTATCTATAATATGCGTGGTTATCATCGTTGTTAGTTGTCGACTGGAGATCTATCGCGTGCTGGATGGAACGGATGGCCAAAGGTGTGCCCAGGTTTTGTGTTGGTGTTCTGTGGTGTGTCGTAGTAGCCTCAACGGACTCGTAGCTTTGTCTGCGCGCTGAGTGCTGCGTGATCAGCGTGCTTTCGACGTTTCTTGATTACGCACGTTTATTGCGTGATTCACTCGAATGCACCTACTGTGACTGTCCACGGCCCAGTGCCTTGTCGGACGACGACGACGGCGACTGCAAAGCACAAGCGTGCGCCTCAGCGGATACGTAGGTGAGTTCAAGCAAGTCGCCAAATTACGTAACTTTGCGGTCTTATTGCGTGACGACATTTATGCAGGTAAGGCAGCCCGGGTGCCGTGTTCAGACAGCAGCGATGATGTGGAAGAAAAGGTGTCTGATTGGCAAGTATGAATTGTGCTACAGGTAGTATATTTGCTTTTCAATGATGTTTCTTTTACACTTCTAGGGAGTGGTTGCTGTGCGTTTGTCATTCAAGCCTTGTGTTCATCCTGCTCCGCTTGTTTTCATCTTGCTCCGCTGTGTTCTTCGCGAGATCATGCCCGCCGCGGTGGTGTAGCGCTTATGGTGCTTGGCTGTTGACGTGAATGTCGCGATTTCGATCTCGGCCACGGCAGTCGCATTTCTATGAAGGGGAAATGCTAGAGGCCCGTGTACTGTAAGATGTCAGCGCACGGCAAAGAACACCAGATGGTGTAAGTTTACGGAACCCTCCACTACGCCGTGCCTCTTATCGTAGTATTGGCACTTAAAAGCCCAAATATTAAATGCGAAGTATTTCTTAACGAACTTCGGTGACTGTGAGCGCATCTATCTATCAGCCGCCTACGACTTTGTGCTCTCCGGACCGGGTCGTTAATAGGATTCATACTAAAATTGGTATAGCGTAATATGACTATGAAGAACACAAATGACTGGTCATAGCATTAAAATCATGACTTGCTTGTCAGGAACGGCATGGTCATAGGCGTGCGCAGGGTTCTCCTTCAGGGGGGGGCAGAGGGGGGGCGAAGGTTCATCGCAGCGCCCCCCCCTCCCTATTAAGTCAATGTATGGGGCAAAATTTGCGCCCCCCTCTCTCAGGTGACTAGGGGGGCGGCCGCCCCCCTCTGCCCCCCCTCGTGCGCACGCCTATGGGCATGGTTTACATGCCGTGGCCGTGGTGCTGTAGCGGCCGTTTCGTCAACATGATATCTGCCAAAATTAGTATGACAAGACATTTCTGCATGACTAACATAAATGAGAGGTAGTAATAATAAAATGACGTGCATGTCATGTATAGCATGACATATATGACATGGTCCTGGTGCATTTGTGGCTGTTTTGCCAGCTTGACGTGTACCAAACTTGGCATTGGGTGATGTGACTGAAAAACCAACATTAATTACAGGTGTTAACGTGACAATCATGATATGCATTTCCGGTACAGAATGATTTTCATGACACGCTTATGATGCGCTTACGTCCAGTTTGCTAGCTTGATATACAACAAAATTCCTAGGCACGACATGACTGTTTAACGAACATAAATGACATGGTAAATTGAAAATCATTGCATCCATGTCATGTAATGATTTACATGCCATGCTCATAGTGTGCTCACTGCTGTTGCGCTAGCTTTATATACAGCAAAATTGGCGCTGCGTAATGTTATTGTATGGCGAACTTAAATGACAAGTGGTGATATGAAATTACGACATTGATGTCATGTAAGGCATGACCTCCATGACACGCTCATGGGGTGCTCACGGCCAGTTCCCTAGCTTGATATACACCGAATTCGGTATTGTGCTTCGTGACTTTATGAGAAACACGAATGACAGATGGTAAAACGAAAATCATGATGTCCATGTCATGTACAACATGATTTACATGCCCCGCTCATGGTGCGCTCACAGCTGTGTCGCAAGCTTGATATGCACCAAAATCGGTATTGCGTGCCAGGTCTGTGTGACAAACTTAGATGACAGGTGGTAGCAGGAAAATCGTGACATGCATGACATTTATGATATGTATGAGATGCCACGCTCACGGTGCACTCGTGACCATTTCGCTAGCTTGATATACACCAAAACTGGTATTGTGTGACGTGACTGTATGACGAACATAAATGACAGGTCTTAACATGTTAATCATGACATGCACGTTATGTACAGCATAATTTACTCCTTGCCGGCTGCTTCGCATTACATCGATTCCCAAAATGCTTGGGATCTGCTGGTTTTTGTTATCACGAGATCATCGCGTGAAGCAGTTGTGCAATGGCCTGTTGCCTTTGAAAAATATGTGCTGGCTTTTCAATTTACTGAGTGCCCCGTACATTTTCTGTGAGAGAAATGAAACGGTAGTAATAAACTAACATGAAAATAGACTATAATGCAGTAGATGGAGACAGATAGACACAAAATGCTTGTTGGCTGCCCACAAGCATATGTGTCTCTGGTTGCGTCGCCATCTACCGTGCTGCACTCGTTTTAGTCATGATAAATAGCATAATTGTTCTATGGTGAGGCTTTCAGCCTGGCTGGACTAGGTGGGGGGCGCGTAGCACTTCATTCAGAGGTCCCAAACTCACTTCAGCTGATGGGCCGCAGTCGCCAAATTTAGTCTCCCAGAAATTCAGCAACAGTGGGAAAAGTGGGAGCAGAAAGGAGGCGGGGGGGGGGGGTTAAAAAATGTAGGTTAGCGTTGCCATTTCAAAGAAGGCCTTTTCCATATATATGATATTGTTGATGATGGGACGTGTTTATTTACAGAATGGCGCACCTACCCAGCTGCCGAGCAGCACGCCTCCTGGCCGAACATCCCGAGTGACCCACCCGTGTCTGTGCGCAGCTTGACGCTACCTACCACGCATCAGCCTCAGTCACCATCTCTACTGTCCTGGCCACGGCTTTCATCGCCACCGTGAGGAAACTAGCCGATGCGGCTGACGGAGGTGAGGTCACAGCAAAAGTATACCCCGCGCCTCCACCACAATTGTGGCAATGGAACGCATTTATTTACAGAATGTAGAATGAATGCAGAGGTGCATCTTGGAGCTAACAGCAGTTCACCGAGCCAGTCGCGAACAAGTGCTGCTCGGTTCTCATCTTCTTCATCTACTCTCCGACAGCATGTTTCACTATGTTTGTCATTTCTATAGAGATTCGATGTCAGATTTAGAAAAAGATATCGACACTGATGTGTAGATAATTTTACATAAGACACAAGGACAGTGCCACCAGGGGCTGTTAAACGAAAAAAAATTGTATATGGCGACGTGAATTAACTAGGTCATGTAATGTCGAACGCACAAACCAAACTGTTCTCATGCACATGCATTGTACTGTAGCACTGTTTTTTTAGTTGTTAAAGAAACAAAACAAAAAAAGTGAATAGCCCAATATGAAGGCACCAAAACTCATCAGTTATATAGCTTATAGAATGACTGAAATCGAAGCGCCGATAGTGAAGTATCGTTTTTATTTTAAGGTTATGTTTAAGCACAAGTTGACTGCGTGGGGTACCTTACAGAAAAATGCTTGACCTAGTCTGGCTGTGTAGCTCACAGACATATTTATTAACTTATTAAATAAATCAAAGAAGACATGGTGCGAGGACAGTTGTATGAAAGCCGGGCTGCGGGCTAGAGATACATGGGCCGTATGTTTAAGACCTTTGATTTAGTTGGGCAGGAAACTTGAGGGAAGGCAATACATTTGTGTGAATCATTTAGTGTGCCAGTAGTAACAGTAAGTGTGCATGTACAACTGAAAGCTAAATTGGAAGTACTAAAGCATGTATATATAAATTATTGACAGACGTGTGTGTCAGTCCAGTTAAATTTATTAAGCTACTCCATGCTGTGCTTCATGCTGTATTTGCCTTGGAAAAAATGGTGTCAATTATTAGTCCTGCCATTACATGTCTTTGATGAACCAAACATGCTCTCTCAAATATCAATTCTTTTAATAGTGAAGTAGCACTATTGCAGAAGCTTCTTATCATAAATGGTTCAGGCTGTGCTGTTGTATCAATAACATTACTCGATTGTGTGGTACCATAGTTTTTGCTTTCATTTGTGCTTTGCTAAAGAAGCATGAAGCCAAAGGGGGGGGTCTTATTTGCAGTATTCACAACCAAGATGTATCATTCAAGGACAGTGGTGATAGTGCTGCATTAGTTAACACAGTTATTAATTGGAAATATCATTTATGATATATCTACATGTTTTCTCCTCACAGAATTCTGGAGAATGCGGTTACTGATTTTATGGTGTGCCAAGCACTATCAAATTGAACAGACAACACAGGGGAATGAAATAAGGGCTCGTTTTCCTTGTTAGACACAACCTACTGAAGCAAATTGTTAATGAAGCCAAGGTAGGGGCGAATATCTTAGTTTTAATTGTAGTGGGTAATTATGACAAATTCAAATGAATTAAAGTCAACGAAAGAGACACTTGCTGCTGCCAGGGACTGGATCTGCAACCTTTGGATAGTGCATGTAATGCTGCACCAGTGGGGCTACGACAGCGGTAGTTGTCCCATCCTTCCCCTTGAGCGCCTCATGTGTGTAATCCCAGCAGTGCATGCTAGTGTCACTTGTGGCCATTGGCAACTGGCCAATGAACCCTCATATACTACCAGAAGCCATCAAGTCTGCCATGACAAGACCCTAGCTATGAAAGGACGAAGTAAGTGAGGTGAATTAAGGGCTCATTGAATGGAACAGACACTTGTAGCGAACAGGACGAAGCCTGCATATCAAATGACTTTAGTGCAAGAAGGCTGGTTTTTTGAAGAGTTTAAAACTAGGCATGATGGCAAAACATACCCAAGATTTAAAACCATGCAACAGCAGCAGAGGTCACATAAAAAATAAGTGCTCAGTATTTCTTGTACCCTCTGGTGTTCTTACACTCCTATTAAATCTTGAGCTATCTTGAAATCTTCCCATTCATGATGAAATAAAGTAAGATTGGCACGTTGTGATCCACTGCGCACATAGACCGCACTTTGATTTATTTAATAATGTGATGAGAGTGCTGATTGAGTTTTCTGTGCAAATTACTTATTTTGCAAGCTGTGTTTTTCAACCTTTATTATTAGTACCAAAGTGTAGGAAAGCTTGACATAAAATCCATAACTGCATTTGTCTGCAGAATTGATTGCTCCACTCATAGTGGCTCTTAATGCATCCCGAGCTCATTGTTCAAGGTCAAATTTTAGTATATCAACATAGATCTGTATTTAGCTATCATGTCTGGTATGTACTACTTCTGTACTGTAAGGCCTCTCTTGTGCAGAAGTTGATGGATTGTTTTTTATTCATGTACCCAGTGTAGACGACTGACTGTTCAAAGGACTGAAGCAATGGAGAGCTTGCTGTGAAAGATGGAAGCATTCTTCCATAGGTCTGGACAAGTCCATATTAAGCGGTAGGTATTTGTTTCTATGTCTACAAATGGGCAGTTCAGATATTTTTGACCAATTGTGAAATGAAGTGGAGAAGAGTAGCTTGGGCTTGTTGGTACATAATGTAAAATAGTGCACGCTTAGACAATGACAGAGTAGACATCATGACGCAAGCACTATCAGCTAATGTTTATTTGAAATAGCAGAGAAATATGTGAGGTGAGTGCACGTGTCACACCGGCATCACTGCTAACAACCTGAAATCGGCACTAGGAATGTAAGTTGCTTTTCAGACAAACTAAAAGCAGGCGTGCAACACACCCCTTGCCTAAACTCTCAATCATTTCGGCTCCTATTGTCTCAAGGTCTGCGCTTTCTTTACTCTTCAGAATCCCATCAATTTCATCAAATTCAGGCTGACATCCTCACATGCTATAGTGCATAGCTAGAAGACCCTAGTTTGCAACGGTCTTCTCTCATCTTGTGGAATGGCTAATGTAGAACATTTCACAATGCAGTGTGATCCAATACACAGCATGATCAATACATCTAACAAACGTAGATGTATGTTTCTTTGAGAATGTCACCAGCCACTCCGTCCCAGGCACACTACTATTGCAAAGGCTGAAAAAATTGAGGGGCACTAAACAAAACAGGTATGTCAACGTGAACAGCAATCTCTTTCAGATTATGCACAACATCATGCATGTAAGGCGCTACAACAATGCGCTCGACATTGCGGGAAGATAATTTGTGAAATAACCTTTCGACCACTGCTACCTGTAGATTACTCAGATAACCAGCTTCCAGCAACTGACATCCTCGAAAACAAAAACAAACGCGCTTTTTGCAGGCACATGATGCCCCGTGACAGCGGCCCCTTTTCAGTTTTGGTATGTTTTACTGCATAGCATTATTTGATTGTGGCAGAGCCAATTTAGGTACATCTCTTGTTTGTGATATGGTTGTAAAGCTTTGGTTGCAGTTCTATACGACATGCATGCAAGCATGCTTTTCCTAGAAGAGCAAACATGCTTAATTGTGGCTGCAGACCACACAAATTATTGACAAGCAGTTGAGATTAAATAGGTGCGGCACTTTAGTTTGACCGTTCTTTGCCAGGGAGAATGAAAAGGCACCTATTCCACACTGCGTGCTGTGTTAATTTAGGACCCCCTCGCCTTACTCTCACTGCAAGGGCCCCCTCAACTTTCAATAGCCCACAAAGTCACCAAAATCCATGGCTGAGAACCTGTGTACTATAGGCTTTTATCTAATATTTATGTTCATTGAATGGAACGCTATTCCATGCTTGCAAAAGCAAGGCATGTATTGGTTTTTCCATCGCTCCTGTTCATAGTGATTTATTCTTGGGTAAACTTTACAGTGGACAGTCTTACTGATACTACCGTTTTAAAGGCCATCATATTTGTGGGTGTCTTTCTTAACAATGACTCGAACTCTCTTGAAACTAGTGCTTGTAGCATTTTTTACTACGCGAGTGCCCAATGTTTCTAGATTTAACATTTGAGCTTCTTGTTCAGGGAAAATTGAGATTTCTCAAGATAATGTTTCATTGTAGCCGTCACTGCACCTGCTGTTGTTATAAACCTTGAGCGAACAATCCTTTGATGCTGTTCCTCTCGTTGCATTCCAGGCTGGTAGACAGGAGCATTGCTAACATGACCTTCCGTAATGCTATGTTGAAAATGTGTGTGCATTTGACTGTTCAGGCACTTCGGAATAAGGCAACTTGATTGCTGGAGGCTCATTATTTTAGTAATCTACAGGTAACAGTGGCAAGAAGTTTACTTGACAAATCATTCTATCAGTGCGCCCGCACTGTCAAGCGCACTGATAGGAGACTTAATGTTGTTGTGGCTTACATGCACGAGATTGCTCTTAATCTCATGAAAATTGTTGGTCACTTTGATGTATCTGTTCTGTTAAGTGCCCCTTGAGAACTTTTCAGCCTCTGGAAAATTAGTGTGCTTGGGAAGGAGACGTCGGTGACATGCTGAACGTAACAGATATATCCAAGTTTGTTTCATGTGCTGACCATTCAGTTTATCTGATTTCGCGGAATTGTAGAATGTTCTACAGTGGCCACTCTACTTAATGTGCTTGGGAAGGAGACGTCGGTGACATGCTGAACGTAACAGATCTAAGTTCGTTTCATGTGCTGACCATTGAGTTTATCTGATTTCGCGGAATTGTAGAATGTTCTACAGTGGCCACTCTACTTGGTGCCTTAATGGGCATTTGAGAGAGCATTGTGGCAATGAAAAAAAACGCAGACGGTCCTATAGCCATGCACGAGGTGAATGTCAGCATGAATTTAATGAATTTGACGTGATTGTCAAAAATGAAACAAAGTTATTCCTGAGGTAACTGAAGCCGAAATGATTGAGTGGTTGGGCACACGGTGTGTTAGCACACCTTCTGTTAGTTTGCCCGAAAAGCAACTTGCATTCCTTTGTGCCGATTTCAGATGGTTTGCAGTCATGCCTATGACATTCACACTCACCTCACCCATTTCTATACATGCGTCTTTGTCTGCTGTTTCCAATAAAGATTTGTTATAGTTAGCACTGGTGCTGTGTTGCTTTCTCCATCCGTCAAAATGTGCGCTATTTTGCTCACCCAGCTGACAAACTTATTGCACCTATTTAGTGAGGAACTCCAAGACAGGAAACAGTATGTAACAGCAAGTGCTTGTCATATTGTTCAAACACACAACGTTGCAACTTTCCTGCAGCCTAGTCTGCACCTTAACAGCTCTTGCGAACAGTTGTGAAGTTGGACACACTTCACCTTGTTGTTCTGGGTTGCAGAGAATGTGGCCAGTTGTACCAGTGTTATGTGATGTGTACCCAAAAGAAATGTCTTCTAAATGGCGCGCGCCATTTATATACTTGAGCTCAAATAAATAACCAAGGCTATTACGCTTTAGTATAGCCTCTACAATAGAAATCTCGCACTTGTTGTATGTCGCATGCTTTGTGCCGCTTACAAGTTGCCCCACTGGTCACTTGAACCGATCCTGTCACTCTCTTGTCATCTTTGAATGACACGAGCTTGTTTTCTGATGGGCTCGGGAACTCGGTAACGTTGCTAATAAAGTTGCGCCAATGGCAGTAATTTCATAAGCATGTTTACAGCCTCGCAGGTGTCTGTGGTGTAGTTGTTACTGCAGTCAAATTCGTTGTGCTCCTTCGCTCCTGTTAGCATTTCCTCTTTAATAGTATGGGGCTCTGCTCCATTTAGAGATTAGTCATTTTTTTCCCTAGATTCATTACAGAAACCTCTAGACAACAAATTTGAAACATAGCTCACTTATAGGTGATGTGCGTTGCTCTCACAATGAAACTTAAAACACAGAGCGAAAGTTTTGTTCCCGAAATGGTGGAAAAAAGTACATTCTAAATTTTGCTGATGATATATGATATCAATATCTGCTCGAGTAAAGAGAAGTGGGTGAAAGCATGCCTGAGCTATGCCTTGCTAATGGCTGCAATTGACTGCACTTTCATGTGGGACAGCCACTCAAAGATGGGCCAAAAATGACTCGCTAGAGTCTGATTTCTCGTGTCACTGTTTCTTATTAAGATGCCTGCACCTGCTTTTTATCATATATTTTTCACACTTCCTCGGTGTAAGTAAGATGCTCAGAACTAATGAAATGAGTGAAACTTTTTTTTCCATCAAGCCATCCAGCTAACTACTTTTCAGTGTGCAGTTCCATTTTCTATAAAGCACTTCAAAAACTTTTCCACTGAAATACATACAATGCACGCTCCCTCATTCTGTAAAGCAGTGTGAAGCAAAAGGGCATCTGAGCTTCTCCGGATTTTTAATCTTTGTAGTGCATGTTTGCAAGCTTCTGGGTGTTTGGTCACGTCGGCTGCATTACTAAGCAACCGAGCTCAAAGTTGCCATGAACAGAAAAAAAAGAAGCCATGAGCGAGAACAAGTAGGACGTGTAGTTGATTTTGTTAGTGGTCGTTTTGATCTACTGCTTGGTTCTATACAAGTTATACCTGACTCTGAACATGACAATGATGAAACTATTGCTTCGGAAGCTAGACAGCATGTCAACGTCAGTGTCACAGAATGCAAAATGCTCCTGGGAGGTTGTATAACTAGCTTTTCTGCATACTGCAACAGTACATGAAATAAGTCAGTGGAGAGCAAAGCCAAGTCCCCCCATAATAATAGCAGGAGCCTCTGCAACATTGATTTCATTGTGAGGCATTGAGTTTCTCGAGCCTGACGAGCAGGGGCGTGTGGCCTGTGAACTCCGAATGCAGGGGCGTAGCCAGAAATTTTTTTCGGGGGGGGGGGGGCACCTCCATGATTTCGGGGAGGGCACCTCTTAAAATGGCCATTTTTCGCTATGTATGCCATGGCGAAAAAAAATTTCGGGGGGGGGGGGGGGGGGCACGTGCCCGGTGTGCCATCCCCTGGCTACGCCCCTGTCCGAATGGAATGTGTTATGTTTAATAATGTGCTACACAGTATGCTGCAACAGAAAGTTGGGTAGCATCGACGTGCTTGCCTTAAGCTTATGATGCCGTCTATGACACTCTCATTGTGCATTTTGAGTTAACTTGTGAAAACATGAGTGAAGGACGATTCGCAATACTGTCCACCCGCAACTCCCTGGCGTGATGTGGGAGCGGAAACAAACTTTGTTCCACATGTGAACCTTAGCAATGGCTCATTGCTTATGTTCTGACTTGCTTATTTCATGTTGCATGTGCCTTGTCTTGTGCAGAAAGGTTAAATGTCACAGAACGTGTTTTCATCTCCTCTTTAACCCTTTTAATTTGGCACTTTTGATAATAACTAACACCCCTTCTAAGCCAGTCCCTGTTCGAATCTGTTCATGGTCATTGTACGTGGCCAACAGTTAGTGTGCAAAATCTTATTTTCAGTTTTACGTTGCTTTCTCACTTTCAAGATCACCCTTTGCTTGAGCAGTTACGTATGTCTGATCTCAGTATGATAATCTAGCATTTCAGCTGAACTTAATGTCTCCCCTTGGTGTCTCTTTAATGTCACCTGCACAGAAGTCATTTTAATTTTATTTATGTGGACATTACATTTCACTACACAGGGGTTTTGGGGCCCTTTCCTTTTATGAGTTTGGGCATGCTGCGGATGCATCAAAATTTAAATCCTTCTGCTGTGTGGCTCATTTGTTTTTGGAAGGTAGATGCAAAATTCAATTTTGGTAAAGATTGCCTTCTTTCTTTTGGTTTTTGATCTTCTTTGTTTCTTCTCTTTTCAGACGAGCCATGGTGCGAAGTTTATTAGTAGTTTGGAAGAATAAACCTCATCTTTGTGCGTTCAGAGCAGCTGGAGGTTCACTGTTTACTTGGCAAGAAGTAGTATGTATACTTGCTTCCCACCACACCTATATACTGTTTCACACTTTGTAGGAAGCACAGTGAATGCTACAACCATTGCTGAAAAATATGTGTGCCAACTAGTTCATTTTGTTGCTTTACAGTCACCATTGTGCTCAACTTGACACCACACTGTACACAAAAAGCTGTAATAATAGGTGTGTGGTGAAGAAGGTTATGGTGCTTTACATGCAGCTGCCACAATGCTTGACTGATGCCAGCGGAAGCTTCTAGCTTGCTGCGAAAAAGTTGTTAGACATCACGCAGTGATGGCGATGGAAATTTCCACTGGACGTTAACACAATAGTTGTGAAAAGACATGCATGTACACATTGCCCCTGGCAGACTAGAAAGAAAAATAATGGGTGCCAACCAAAAAGGTGTTGTCAAAAATAAAATGACGTTTCGGCTTCCACATGGAAGCCTTGTTCACCCAAAACGTCATTTTATTTTCGACAACTTTTTGGTTGGTGCCCATTATTTTTCTTTGTAGATTGCCATTACATCCTGACAAGACGAGATTTAGTCACATACTCAAATTTACACATTGCCCCTGTTGAAAAGTTGTTATATTTGGCCGGCCAATTCATTTATTGAGCTCAACGCAATATATCTTCTTCGAATTGCCAGACTCTTTTAATTGGCATCCAATAATGTTTTCACCGAAGTTTCATCATGATATTTTGTCAGACCCGCGACATCATGAAGCCAAAGCACATACAATTTTTGTATGTGGTGCCAGAAAACTTCAGTGAAAATAACCGACCGAATATAATGGCACTTGTAGCCTCACATACCTTTTAACGGGGGTAATGTGTACACGCATGTCCTTTCTCATGACTGTTGTGTTAAACATCCAGTGTAAATTTTACTCACCATCACTGCGTAATGTGTTTGTTCTCTTTTAACAACTTCTTCACCGCAAGTAGCAGCCGCCGCTGGCATCAGTACATAACCAAGCGGTAGCTGCATGTAAAGCACTGTAACTCTCTTCCCCATGCAGCACCCATTATTAGAACTGTTTAGGTACAGTGTAGTGTCAAGGGGTGCACATTTGTCACTGTAAAACTACATAATGCACTATTTGGCACATACCATATTCCTCATTACAAACAAAATTCAAGGAGACGTTGCATACAACATCTTCAAAGAGACATTATGTAACACAGTGTAAAATAGCACAAAAAAACACGGACACAAGCGAGACGACAACACAGGCGCTACAATAGCACCTGTGTCGTCATCGCGCTTGTGTCGGTGTTCTTGCGCTACTTTACAATGCATTACGGACTAGCTTGGCTTTCCGTAGTACGTAACACATTTCCAAGGTGTCATTACGTACAACGTTTCTAGGAGACATTACGTAAGCCATTCCTAAGGTGGCTTTACGTACGCCATACCTAAGGTGGCTTTACGTACGCCATTCCTAAGGTGGCTTTACGTACGCCATTCCTAAGATGGCTTTACGTACGCCATTCCTAAGATGGCTTTACGTATACAAGGTTTCTGAAATACATTACGCACAACATCCCTAAAGAGACTCCGTTTAAGGAAATTGCTATAATTTGGAAAAGGAAAAGTGATCGGCACCTTTTTTACCTTCAGCTTTTTACGTAAACAGGGGTCCAGATTTTTAACAGTGTAGGATCATGCCTACAACAATGCTTCTAGAAGGAGGGAAAAAAATGTTTCATAAAAGAATACCTGCGGCGAGCGTTTCATGAGTATCGCTTTTTCATCCGTTGGTGTTAATTGCCGCACTCAATTGCCGCAAGGTGTCATAGCCAGTTGTTATTTTGGAAAATGCAATCTTTGCCGGACTGAGATGGGTCGGGCAGTACAACTTCATCTTTTTTACGCTTTCACTCGGCAATCATTAGACAAAGAATAACATACTCTGCTCGTGTGCTACAAGCGACGTCCCGTAATTTACAGTAAACGATTGACGAATTACTGGCTAGAAGTTTTCACACATGTCTGGCATACCACATGCATCTGTCAATGGTATAGCAGTTATCCTGAGTCCTGTAAACCTACATTTCATGCACTGAGACATTTGCCGGCACTACTTTAGTTTGACAACACAACACACCTATGACACTTTGCGCACTTATCCCGGATAGAACCACTGCATACATGAAGACATGGCACGGTGCAAAAGTTAACAGCCTGTTCATCACTATTGACCTTGAATGAGCATATCATTCGTCATGGTGACTCTCAATTCCGTACATTGTACCTTCTATTCCTTGAACAGCTCGTTAGTGTGATATGCCGGGAACTGCAATAAAACAATTAAATTTGTCGCATCTTCACACTAAATACGGAGATCGTATTCACGTCTGTGTCGAAGGTTCACGTTGGAAACAAAACTCCATCCTTTTGTATTTTCATACCAGCATACCCAAAGAAAAGCGCTTCTGAGATTTGCCCCTTTACAACATCTACAACACGGCCAAACTTAACGCAGCACTTTCTGTTCTTTTATGAGGACAATGAGGAACTCTCTACTAATTAGTAGAGTATTTCAAAAGCCTCATTATTGTTTGTAAAAGAAATCAGCTTAGGAAAACAAACAGTGCATCGAGGACAAAAATACACAGATTACACACAAATCGTGCGTCATTACGAAAGATTTACATCACGACGTAATTTTCTAGTGGATATGAAGCCACTAGCATATATATAGAATTGAACACACCGATTGAAAGCAGCCGGTTTGTGGAAACAAAAAAAGATTACCGGGGTCGCTGATGCACATAAGACGATCTGAAGGCGAAAGCGTAATTGCCTTTTAAAGACTTGCACTGGAGGTATTCCTAATAAACACGTGCACAGAAAGTATTTGTTGAATTTCTTTATTCAATTTCAGATCTTTTTGTTGCGCATCCTGCTATACCATTTCCACGTTACTTTATAGCCATCAGTAGGACGGGGCACGCGAAAGCCACA
>JALIZH010028235.1:0-17007 GCA_030522465.1 Rhipicephalus appendiculatus | reverse complement strand
CGTGACGCGCAGTTGCCCCGAGTCGAAACCGAAAGTCAACGCCTCCGAGATTAATATCACTATACCAGTGAATTGACTTTAGCAGCGCCGTTTTTATAATAATCTTTCGAAACAAAAAACCAACACATATTGTAATATTTTATGTTTAACAACATGTTTGTGCTAGTAGAGCTTTAAAGCGTGTTTTTTTTTTTTTTTTTTGCTGACGTGTGCAGGTGGCAAATTCGTAGCCTTCGAAATTCACATTTTTCTTTTTTCCGAGTAGAGCTTGGTCGGGGCATTGTTTCGACGAGTTGCAGTTAAAAATTTCGTTATCTGTGCATAATAGATATAACTAGGAGGCTAGGGAAGGGTGGGAAGGGGGGAGGAGGGAGTGGTGTTCAGGTATTCGACTCACCCCCGCCCTTTTCTACGTTTATTTGGACCCGCATGTGTGCAAGCACTGGCAAAAATGTACTTACATACAGAGGGGTCGGACCCCTTTCTCTCCCCCCCCCTTCTGCATAAAGTCTGGCCGTGCCCCTGCTGTGCTAACAGCCTGTTTTTAAATAACATTCCACCATTCAGCAATCGCTGATAAGATATCTTGGAGAATACGCTCTTTTTACCGACGCAGTAGCAATGTAGCTTGCTTTCATTTCATGTGGTGAATTTCGTGCAAGCATACGAATGTGCTGTTACTGTGTGCATTGTAAGGCAATGGTAAGGGCTGTCAATCACATTCAGTAGAGCGATGAATTGGGCTAGTTGGTGGTGGGTCATGGTTTCTTGTTGCGCTGCGAATGAGTTGTGAGTTTGTGCACCACCTGTCCTGTAGTCCCTGTATCGTCCTCGTCTCGTCATTGGCAGCGCAACAAGAAATCATGAATCTGTCAATCACAATGCCACAAGTCAACTGCGGTTCCTCCTTCTTGTGGCACGGGTAAATTGTACTAGTGTCGTCTGTGATCGCTCCCGCGTACAAGGACCCACGAGGGTTCCTCGACAAAAAAAGAAAAAAAAAGAAAATAAAAAATAAAGCGCCCGCAGAGTGATGCGTCCCATTGGAGAAGTTCACTTGTGGTGCTTAGCGGGGTGTGCGCTTAAACTGTGCTGCGGCGTGCCATGCGTGTACAGCAGCTGCAGCAGAGTGAGCTCAGACAGTTCAATGTAAACATGCCTAGTTTCATGGTAATACGTACGCTGCATACTGTCACTTTGAGCTGATCCGTGATCATAAGTTTAAATATAACTCACTGATAAAATCAGCGACTTGTGAATTGATGGGAAATACTTCAATGTACAGGGAATATGTGCACCACACTGTAAATAAAACACGTGTTCTAAAAAGAAAAGCTCATTGTGATTTCAAATTAGAAAACGCGCATGATGACCTGTCGAAAACAGTGTGTAATCGTTTCATGATATATGTTTAAACGCAACACCATCTCTTTTACCATCCTTTCAGTGAGAATGATGAATGGTTACGAGGGGCTGCAAAATACTTTTTTTAGTATGAATCACACAAAGTCAACCCACGAAGCCGTTGAACGTGTGAGGAATCTTGTGAATAATGCAAACAAGAAAGTGGTACATTAAATGTGGTATACAGCGCGGTATATGTCGGCGAATAAAAGTAAAATGAAAACAAAAGCCGAAACATCGATCGTTTCACCGAAAAGTTGCTATGTGGTTTGATTGTATCCGTTGGCATGTGATACGTATTGATGCTTCTAAAAAAAAAACAAAAAAAAACAATAGGGGTAACATTCAAAGAAACAACCTTGGGTGGAATTTGTGAACATACACCCTAGGGTGTAATTTGTGATCATACACCTATAGTACACCCAAAAATGAAAAAAGGGTGCACAAAGGGGTGGTTTACGTGAAATTCCACCCTTTTGAATAATCTTGGCAAAAGAAAGGGGTGTCCGATGGGTGTTTTATCGAAAATCCACCCTTAAGGGTGTGAAACAGGTTTACAGTGTACTCATTTTAAAAGCAAAAAAGTGGGGCCCACTACGGAACAGGGACAAGAGCAGAAGACGACAACACAGGCGCACACTCGCAACTGCAAGTTTACTGAAAATGAAACATATTTATAGCTTACATATGTAGCTTAAGTAAGCTATATATGTGTTTCATTTTCATTTTCAACAAACTTCCAGTTGCGAGTGTGCGCATGTATTGTCTTCTGCTCTTGTCCCGTAGTGCGCCCACTTTTTTTGCTTTTAAAATGAATCGGCACCAACTAGCCCAAATGACTGTTTTGCTTCAACATATGTACTCCTACGATACAGCTTTCACGTCGGGTTAACGTCAATTGTAGTTAAGTGCCACCCACTGAGGTTGATTTATGTAGCAGTGCCCAGGGCTACCATCCTCGCAGCACAAGCGCTGCATATCAGCTTACCGCTTCTGGTGTTGCTAATACCCAGGTTGCTCTTGGCATCGTTACACAACTGAAACAAATGGTTATATAAAACATATGCGACTATTCAACATATGTCTGTACGTGCAACATTTCTACATATCTTTAGCGTCATTCCGTAACGTTTCGCTCAAAAAAATTACAACACAGTACCTTTTCCTCGACATGCTTCGCATAATATCGACTCCCAAGGTACGTGGGATCTGCCAAATTTTTGTGCTACTTCGAGATGAAATTTATGTAACAACGCATTAATATGTCCGGCGAAATCAGCTCGTGTGCAAACTTCTCTCTAGAGGTCAGACATGTATGGCAATAACTTATTTCATTATGTGCTATCGGACAGGTTCTCCGCCGAACTGTATGCAAATGCTTGTCTTATGATTATTCACCGGATATCCGTCACCTACGCACGTTTTTCAGGTGACATTATGTAATAAAGTTGATACCCATTTGTTCTTCACGTGTGTTTTCACCCACGTGCAGCAGATGCTGAGGAAAAGGCAGCACATCCACAAGAACTCCTCAGATGCAAGGACAGGGAGCATACTGGTGTAAGTATGTTATTCCTAAAAAGAGAACGAAATATCATTTTTATGCACCGTCTGTTGAGTAGCTAAGAAGCAGTCTAACTGTACAGACCACATTATTTGTCATGAAATAATTAGACTTATTGTTTTCGCATGAGACCGCCATCAACATTGCGAAGCCACATTCGCCTTATTGGCAGTGCCCGAGAATTAGCTTAAACACTTGTTAGGGACGAAAATTAAATTTCCATTAGAAACTATAAACGCAAAAGGTGAATTTGTGTACATTTCTCTACACATGCTGATGTGCAAATTTTGCGCAAGCTTACGGTAAAGCATTATAAAAACTTCGTTATGCAATATTCTGAAGTGCATGTGCCTGAGATAATAATTAAACAAGACAATATTAGTTGTTCTCACGTGTAATACAAATGCCGGAAGAAAGAGCAGAAAAAAGAGAAAATTCTATTTACACCAGGCATAATATTGTCCGTAGATTACCTCTACATATACAAATATATTTCTGGAGCAACACCTCCGTGAACTAAATTCGAGAGGTGGTTTTTTTTAAGTGCACAGTAAGCCATTTCGCGCTAGCAAACAAGTGAGACCATTGCTCTTGTAGCTTCCGTATGCTTCACTGTATTTTATTGATCTGCATTCCTAAAGAATCAAGTACATCATTAGGTAACTTGTTAAATAACGCCCAACGTACCTACGCATTCTTTTGGCCTATTTATTTGTTGTGCATCATGCATTTCATAGCGCTGTCTTGGTCATAGATGCATCATGCAGTTGGAAACTATTACCCCCCAAAATTTCTCTTACTACCCTATACATAATCAGAGAGTAATACTAAGACAATAACAATGGTTTGAACATATCCATGCTCTAGTCGACACAAAAGAGTTAGTATACTCTTTACGAGCGTCCTGATGCACTTCTCGTGAATTCATGTGTGTGAATTATGATAAACAAAACTTATGCCTCAAGAATACCTTTGGGCGTTGAATCCAATGTGAAAATGCTTTCCGTGAATGCCGATGCCCAGTGATTTGCATTACATAATCAGTTCCGATTAGGGCTACCATGATTGCATTATTATGGAGGAAATAATATTCTAAGATGACTTCAGGAAGTTGCTGCATAACTCACCATAAAAATTATCGCGTTGTCAGAAGTGTACCTATTTCTAATCACTATGTGGGATGCCGTGTCGACGAAAAGACGCATCCCAACATGAAAACGTAACGGGTATTTATTCAACTACAGTAGTAGCTTCGGGAGAGCATTCTGACGCTACGCTCGACAGAAGGTAGCGGAACAAAATGATGCGCTTCCAATCTTGGCAGCCTGGTTTTGTATCCACCGCTGGTGACGTCAGCTTTGGGTGACGCTGCGGTGTCGCTGCGGCTTATCCGATTGCAGTGAAGCGTGTGGTCATGTCACGCCGGGCTGCCTGATAGCAAGGTGGATGCTGCGCGGCATTGTGCGCAGATTGTGTCGCCACATCACCCCCGCGGGTGGAGAGCCATCACGGCTTGTAGAAGTCTGTCGGTCGCACGCGACGTCCAGAGCGTGTAGTGACACTAGCAGCAGGCTGCGATGTCAAGGTTTGGAAACGGGCGCCTTTAGGTGTACTGGTGTTGCCTGGTTCGTCAGGAGCGATGAATGCTGGCTTGAGCCGGTCGATCGAAACACGAACTTCGTTCCCGTTGATGCGCAGGGTGAAGTTTTTGTCGTCGCGATGAACGACCAGGTAGGGTCCACTGTACGGTGGTTGGAAGGGCCTGCGGACGGTGTCGTCGCGGAGGAAAGCATGCGTGCACGTTGCAAGCTCCTTGAAGACGAAAGGTGTGGGCTTACAGTGGTGAGCTGCAGGTGACGGGCGAAGGGCGGCGATGGTGCGTCGTAGCCGGGCGACGAAGTCGGTGGGGTCTGCCGTCGCGTTGTTGCAAGGCAGCGCAGTGAGAAATTCGCCTGGGAGGCGGAGCGGTTCCCCGTAGACGAGCTCTGCTGGTGTAGCGTGGATGTCCGGCTTGAAGGTGGCGCGAAGACCGAGGATGACGGCTGGAATGGCCTCGAGCCAGGTTGAGTCCGGGTGGCACATAATGGCTGCTTTGAACTGTCGATGGAAACGCTCGATCATTCCGTTGGCGCAGGGGTGGTAACTGGTGGTCCTCAAGCGTTCGAAACCGATGGTCAGCCCGAGTAGCCTGAAAAGGTGCGACTCGAACTGTCGTCCTTGGTCGGTGGTTACGCGGCGGGGGGCGCCGAAACGAGCAATCCAGCCGGTGAAGAAAGCCGAGGCGATGTCTTCCGCTGTGATTCCCTCGAGGGGCCATGCCTCGGGACATCGAGTGTACCAGTCGATGGCGGTGAGGCAATAGCGATAGGGTCCAGCCGGGCGAAAAGGTCCTATGATGTCGAGGTGGACGTGCTCAAACCGACCAGAGGGCTGAGGGGAATGTTCCGAGGGGTGACGTGACGTGCCTGGTGACTTTGGCGCGTTGACATTGAATGCAGGAGCGCGCCCAGTTGCGGCAATCCCGCTGCATGGAGGGCCAGACGTAGCGGTCAGCCACGAGACGTGTAGAAGCGCGTATGCCGGGATGGCTGAGGTTGTGAAGCTGGTCAAAAAGGCCACGCGGTGGGCCAGGGGCACGAAGGGGCCTGGTTCGCCCTGTCGACATGTCGCAGTGGATAGTGGTTGTCGACCCTGGAATGGGGACCTGTTGTAGCTGAAGTGAGGTGCCGCCCTTGAGAAGTTCCTGTAGTTCGGCGTCCGTAGTCTGAGCCTCGGCAAGGACGTCCGCCGTTATCTGCACCGAGCTGACGGCTGCTACGCGTGAAAGCGCGTCGGCGACTACGTTGTCCTTCCCGCTGACATGTTGGATGTCGGTGGTGAACTGCGCAATGAACGAGAGTTGGTTCTGCTGTACAGGCGGGAGTTTGTCGCGACGTTGAGAGAAGGCGTAGGTAAGAGGCTTGTGGTCGGTGTAAATAGTGCAGTGCTGCGCTTCGAGAACGTGGCGGAAGTGTTGGACTGCTTCGTATATGGCCAGAAGTTCTCTGTAGTAAGCTGGCGAACTCGTCGGGGCAGCGGTCGTGGTTTCGTCGGTGGAACTGGCATTTGAAGGGGTCGTCTTCCGAGCTGAGAGTCTTGGAAAAGAATGCCAAGGGGTGCCAGGTGTTGTCCACACGTTGCATGAGGGCGGCGCCGATGGCGAAACCAGAGGCGTCCGTGAAGAGTCCCAAGGGAGCGTCAGGAACGGGATGGGAGAGAAGCGTGGCGGTGCAGAGAGCAGCCTTGCATTCCTCGAAAATTTTCACCAATGTTGGTGTCCACATGACAGGGTTGGTTGCCTCGTAGACCAGCCAAGGCATCATGAAGGCGCGCCTGGTAGTCGGCGGCGTGCGGTAAGAAACGTCTATAAAAGTTCAGCATACCGAGGAAACGGCAAAGGTCTTTAGCGGTGGTGGGTTGAGGGTACTTCTGCAAGTCAGAGATGCGTTCAGGCAAAGGTCGAGTTCCCTCTGACGAAACTTCATGGCCGAGGAAATGGACGGTGGAAGCGCCGAGCGTGCTCTTCTGGACGTTGACCAGTAGGCCGTGGTCGTCGAGGCGTTGGAGCAACAGACGAAGGTGCCCGTGGTGTTCGTCGGCGTCACGTGAAAAGACCAATATGTCGTCAAGATAGACGAAGCAGAAGTCGAGGCCGCGGATGACTTCCTCGATGAAGCGCTGGAAGGTTTGTCCAGCGTTCCTCAGGCCAAAGCTCATGAAGGGAAACTCGAACAAGCCAAAGGGAGTGATGATTGCCGTTTTCGGGACGTCATCAGGATTGACGGGTATCTGTGTGTAGGCCTTTACCAGGTCTAGCACGGAGAACACGTGGCAGCCATGAATGCGATGGGCGAAGTCCTGTATGTGGTGGACGGGGTACCTGTCTAGGATGGTGCGCGCGTTGAGGGCACGGTAGTCCCCACAGGGCCGCCAGCCTTCGGTCTTCTTCGGAACAAGGTGGAGTGGCGAGGCCCATGGACTGTCAGAGCGGCGGGCGATTCCTTCGTGGACCATGGCCTCGAACTCTGCTTTGGCTATGCGCATGCGGTCCGGGGCAAGGCGACGGGCGCGACAGAAAACCGGGGGGGGCCTGAGGTGGTCCGGATGTAGTGCACGGTGGTGTGGTGCACTTTACGTGGCAGTCCGCTGGGGCGCGTCAATCCGGGAAATTCGGCGAGGATGGCGTGGTACGGCGAGTGAATGTCGACACTGAGTACCTTGATGCTTGGCTGTTGTGCGGTCGTTCGCTGGCCTGGGGTGGAATGTCCCGTTGTCGCGTCGATGAGACGATCGTGGCGGCAGTCCGGCAGGAGGTTATAATGTGCCAAGAAGTCCGAGCCGATTATTGGTTCAGCGACGTCGGCGATGACGAAATTCCAATGAAGGTCGCGGCGTAGGTTCCTGAGCTGGATGTGCAGGCGCAGCGAGCCGTACGTCTTGATTGTGGTCTGGTTTGCCGCGCTGAGCTCGAAAGATGTCGGTGGGCGAGGACCTTGAAGATGGGATCGCGGGTAGCAGCAAATGTCGGAACCACTGTCGACAAGGAAACGCTGCTTCGTGATTTGGTCGGTGACGAAGATGCGACGGCCTCCGGGTTGGCAGCTTGCGGCCGTCTCTACGAGCTGCTGTTGGCGTTTCTTGTTGGCGGAGCAGGGCGGTCGACATTGCCGGGCTCTGTCACCGAATCGCCCATGGTAGTAACACCGGTCGTGAGCACCAGGCTGTTGTGGTGAGGTGGTGTTACGGTCACGGCTTGGAGAGTGGTAGCGTGGGCGCGTCTTTGGGTGTTGATCGAGGTGTCGCTGAATGGAGCGGAGCCGTCTCTCGATGTTATCGATGTGGTGCGCGAGCTCCGTGGTGTTCAGTGGTGCAGCGACAGCCTGGATGGTGAGCGATGACTGCGGCAAGAAGGCCTCGACGACGCGATCAGCAATCTCCGCAAGTTCGTCGAGAGGTAGCCTAACCTGAGCCTGCAGAATTGCCTGGACGTGCGGCGGGAGTCGTTGGAGCCAAAGCGCTCGCAGGAAAGAATCCTGGACTTGCGTGTTGCCCGCGAGCGCACGCATGTGGCGCAGGAGCTGCGAAGGTTTGCGCTCAGCAAGCTCTGCGGACTGAAGTTGTCGTATCTTCTGTTCTTCCGAGAGCGACAGGCGGTGGATAAGTGCGGTCTTCAGGTGTTCGTAGAGGTTGGCCGTTGGTGGGTTGGTAAGAATATCCCGGACCTCGTTGGCATAACGTGCGTCCAGGTGGGCGACGACGTAATCGTAGCGCGTCCGGTCTTGCTTGATGCGCGCCAGGGAGAACTGGGCCTCGACCTGGGCAAACCAGACCTCGGGCGAGTCCACCCAAAAAGGCGGAAGCTTGACAGCAAGCCGCCAGGAGGCAGCGTGCGGGATGCCTTCTGTAGGAGCTCCGACGTCCTCAGCGGAGCAGGCAGGCACGGCCTCGTTTGGGGGAGGCGTTGCGGGAATGCTGCTGTTGCTGGGTCTGCAGTTCCTCTTGAAGTTTTTTGCACGTGCTGGCAAAGAGCGGTGAGGGCTTCTTGGTCGGCCATGGCTGTGCGGTTAGTTCGGTTTCCGGGTCACCAGATGTGGGATGCCGTGTCGACGGAAAGACGCATCCCAACATGAAAACGTAACGGGTATTTATTCAACTACAGTAGTAGCTTCAGGGAGAGCATTCTGACGCTACGCTCGACAGAGGTAGTGGAACAAAATGATGCGCTTCCAATCTTGGCAGCCTGGTTTTGTATCCACCGCTGGTGACGTCAGCTTTGGGTAACGCTGCGGTGTCGCTGCGGCTTATCCGATTGCAGTGAAGCGTGTGGTCATGTCACGCCGGGCTGCCTGATAGCAAGGTGGATGCTGCGCGGCATTGTGCGCAGATTGTGTCGCCACAACTATATAAATAGTAATGATAAAGCGCGGCAACGGAGCTATTACGGAGAAGTGGCTCTCGCTCACGGATAGCTCGACGAAAAGGAAAGCGAGGGCAGAATAAGAACAGCCGGCCCAAAGTACGGGCGTTGTCTCTTTGTCCTCTCATCTTCGTTACAATATATATATATATATATATATATATATATATATATATATATATATATATATATATATATATATATATATATATATATATATATATATATATATATATATATGTATGTATGTATTGTTATATATATTGTAAGGCAACGTTTAGGCCGCAAGACACTTCTTTTATTCGTTGAGTCTCTGCCCCACAACCCAGGCCAGAGAGGTGATGATGAGTATGTACAGGTGAGAATATGAAGGGTATGAATAATGCTCACACTAATTCCCCCCGTGGCCTAGCGGCCAGCCCGGCCGCGTCTTAGATGGAAACGGGACGTCGGACGAACGGCTTCAGGCGCGAAACATGAACAACCTCAGAACCACGAAAACGATGATCCGAAGAAGGTTCGACGGGAGTGACACGATAGTTCACTGGTGACGTTTGTTCACTTATTATATAGGGTCCGATGAAGCGTGACTGAAACTTATCGCACAATCCTGGAGTGCGAATGGGCGTCCAAAGCAGCACTTCATCCCCAGGGCTGAAGGAGACGTCGCGATGAGAGCTGTCGTAGCGTTGTTTGCGGTCTTGCTGGCTGGCTTCTGTATTAAGGCGAGCTCGTTGCCGACATTCCTCAAGCCTTGAGACGAACTGCTCTGAAATGGTTGCCGAGGCGTCAGTTGGAATGTTTAAGAAAGAGACGTCGATAGTGAATGCTGGAGATCGACCGTACACGAGGTAGAAAGGAGAGTAGCCAGTAGTTCGTTGGACAGCGGTGTTATGGGCAAACGTAACGAAAGGCAAAATTGTATCCCAGTTGTCGTGGTTGGGTCCAATGTACATCGACAACATATCTGCTAGTGTGCGATGAAATCTCTCTGTCAACCCATTCGTTTGAGGGTGGTAGGCTGACGTTGTCTTATGCACTGTGCCACAAGTTCTCAGTAGGTTTTCTATGATAGTAGATAGGAAGGTCTTGCCGCGATCACTCAGAAGGACGCGAGGTGCACCGTGGCGCAATACAATGGCGTTGAGAAAGAAATCGGCGACGTCTGAAGCAGAACTTGTTCGTAACGGAGCAGTTTCTGCGTACCGTGTCAGATGATCGACAGCTGTCACGATCCAACGATGACCTGCTGGCGTGCTGGGGGAGAGATCCGACTAGGTCGATCCCAACGATGGCGAAAGGTGTCTCGGGACACGGGATCGGTTGTAATAGGCCAGCAGGACACGAAGTTGGTCGCTTCCGCCGCTGACACAGAGGCACAGATGCAACGTACTTGGCCACAAAGGTAGAGATGCCAGGCCAGAAGAAACGTCTCCCTGATGCGGTTGTGTGTTTTGTGGAACCCCAAGTGGCCTGCACACGGGTCGTCGTGAAAGGCTTCGAGGACTTGGTGACGTAGCGAACGCGGGAGGACTGGGACCCAGCGGTGTCCATCACTAGTGTAAACGTAACGATGGAGCACATTGTTGTCGAGCTTAAATTGCCGTAGTTGTCGGCGCAATCTGGCATTAGGAGGAGGCGATCTACCACTTAGTCGCTGAATAATGCGGTTGCAATACGGATTATCACGCTGGCGACTGGCGAAGTGGGCGTAGTGATTGGAAGCCAGTGGGTTGGTAACCACTAGGTGGGATAAAGTGAGGGGTGAGTCAGTGTCTTGACCATGTGACGAGCAATGAGCAGACGTTCTCGACGATGACAGTGGCAGAGGGCAGCGAGAGAGAGCGTCAGCGTCTTGGTGTTTCTTGCCAGACTTGTAGATGACATCAAAATCGTACTCTTGCAGACGGAGCACCCAACGACCCACACGACCAGACAAGTTTTTTCAGAGACGATAGCCAGCATAAGGCATGATGATCTGTAATTACTGTGAAGTGGCGTCCGTAAAGGTATGGTCGAAATTGTTGTATGGCCCAAACGACAGCAAGGCATTCCTGCTCTGTTATCGAGTAGTTCTGCTCGGCGGCTGTCAGAGCACGACTAGCATACGCAATAACTATCTCTCGTGGAGTGCCATCCCGCTGTAGAAGAACTGCACCAATGCCATGGCCACTGGCATCTGTGTGCAAACAGGTAGGCGCGTTGTCGTCGAAGTGACACAGAACGGGGTCGGATGTTAATGCATGCTTGAGGTCTTGAAAGGCACGCTCGCAGTCATCGTTCCAAGTGAAGGCAGATCCTGATGTCAGCAGCTTGTGCAGTGGCGACGCGATGGTAGCAAAATGGCTGATGAAGCGGCGGAAGTAGGACGCCAGGCCCAGGAAACTTCGTAGGTGTTTCTGATTTTCTGGGCGAGGGAAGCTGATGACGGCAGTAAGCTTGTCAGGATCCGGACGAACGCCATCTTTGCTGACAAGGTGACCCAACACTTTGATGTTCTTGTTGGCAAAATGACATTTCTTTGTGTTCAGCTGAAGTCCAGCGTTGGAAATACACGTCAAAACTTCGTCCAAACGCTCAAGATGCTGACGAAAAGTGGAAGAAAAAATGACGATGTCATCAAGATAACAGAGACAGGTTTTCCACTTAAGGCCGCGTAGAACTGTGTCTATAATGCGTTCAAACGTGGCAGGGGCATTACATAAACCGAAAGGCATGACGTTGAATTCATACAGCCCGTCTGGTGTTGCAAAGACAGTCTTATCCTTGTCCGCTTCGTGCATAGGTATTTGCCAATACCCAGACCGAAGATCGAGGCTGGAGAAAAATTCAGCGCCTTGGAGAGTGTCAAGTTCGTCGTCTATTCGTGGCATCGGGTAGACGTCTTTGCGCGTGATCTTATTAAGCGCTCGATAATCGACGCAGAATCGCACCGAACCGTCCTTCTTCCGGACCAACACTACAGGTGATGACCAAGAGCTGTACGAAGGCCGGATGACGTCTCGCTTGAGCATATCAGCAACGTTTTCCTCGATGATTTTCCGCTCAGCGGAAGGCACTCGATATGGGCGGCGGCGTACAATTGTACTGCCTTCAGTTTCAATGCGATGCACGGCAACGGAAGTGCGGCCCAGGAGCTTTGAATTGACATCAAATGTAGCGCTGTGTTTTTTGGAGTACACCTAAAAGTTCTTGCTTTTGCGCTGACGTGAGATCGGGATTTA
This sequence comes from Rhipicephalus appendiculatus, assembly GCA_030522465.1. NCBI lineage: Eukaryota > Metazoa > Arthropoda > Arachnida > Ixodida > Ixodidae > Rhipicephalus > Rhipicephalus appendiculatus. The sequence continues at coordinate 4,859 of JALIZH010028235.1, read as the reverse complement.
TTGTAGCCGTTAAAGCAGCCGTTGTAGCATGATCATCAGTACTCGCGGAGGGAGATGGCGATTCTGCGTGAAGGGGCACCATATATATAGTGTACGTGTGTGTGTAATCTGTTATGAAGTAGGTTATACTCATTGTAGAGTCACGGCCAAACAAATCCAAAGAAAGGAGGGAGGGGGAGTTGCTACATACGCATTGTCACGTCGTTGTGACGTTGATGAAGGCAGCAGGCGGCGTGCCCAAGCTGAAACACTTGATTTTGCCGAACTTGAGGCCGAGAAACGCAAAGTCAGACTGCTAAAAAACACACTGTGCAATGATAGCAGTGAAGACAGTGTCGGTCGTAGATAATCTTATCCGCGGCAAGGCGCGTCGGCATTCCTACATGCGGCTGCGAACTTTCAAGCATTATCACTGGTGGTCACGTTTGTTCGAGAATAAACCCAGGTGTTCGTGTGCGCGTGCTCAAGCCTAGCAGATAATCCTAAAATAATCTGGAATGTTGTCACATTTTGGCGCGGTTTCCGTAAGGCATGACGTAAACGTGGAATAGGCCGACGACATAAAACAGAGAGACAGTGCCTTGTGTGGTATCGCCCCCCCTCTGTAAAGGCATCGTCGCGACACTTCAACAGAACATGGAAGTACAATATCAAAGCAAGTGAGTGCAATAAGGAATAGGTACAAGGAAGAAAGTGCATAACTTCGACTGGGTAGCGCATAATACACGGACACAAAAAGATAGAGACTTAGATAGCACAAGCGCTAACTTCAAACCATGTTTTTTTCGGAACACGCAAGAATATATACATCACAAATCACAACGATCTCACGCAACACGCTGATGTCATGAAAACTCTTCAGACTATCAAGAAAACCATTCGACAGCATGTCGAATCTCATTGGGACAGAACGGTTCATCGTCAGTAAGCTGCACGGAAGGAACATTGGACAGCGTACGAATGCGTTCGCGGTGAGGTGGGTCGAGTGGACATAAGCGTGTCTTGTAAGAGACGCTCAAATTCAGGAGTGGATGGAGTTCTACGGTTGTTGTGGGTAAATAAATGTGAGAGGACTGTAGGCGCGTGTATTTTTTCAATGGAATCTTTAAAAGGATTGCCGAAAACATTGGATTTGGATAAGGCATGACATAAATGCTTGTCATGGAGGTTTTTGGCTTTGCGGATGTGATCATTGTATTGGGTGTGGAAGGCCACATCTTGCTGCCTGTATATAGGACGTAGAGCAGCGTCATTAGTAGGTTGATAGCGCCTGCGCATGGCCCCAAGTTGGCGACGCGATTGCGCTAACTGTGGGGTTCATCAAAGATTCCCGAGCATAGGTTTGTACGTGGCCGGTCTAGAATGTGTGCCTTCAAGACTAGCATATAGCCAGTATAAAAATTGAGGACCGAATCTAGTATTTGAGGCTGTCTAAGCGGCAGTGCCAAAAGTTCAGAAACCAATTTGTTGCACGCAAACATTAAACAACTTCCTGGCGGCCAAAATTTGTTGAACGCCGTTCTTTAGGTGAGGTGTAGGGCTAGAGAGAAAATGTGATGTACTTGTGGTCTCACATGGTGTCGGCATCAGAGACTTCCCATGTCTACCAAGGTGGAGTAGCGCATGAGTCACAAAAGTTACATCGATCTAAGAAGTGGTATAAGCAGTCTCAAAAGTAGTCTCTGAGTTCAGGTTGTTCTAAGCACACTGACGTATTTCCCTCACGGATATGACGTTGCACAATATACACTATCAGATGGCAAAGAAAAACTTACAGAAATAAGTTTCGACACCGGGAGTCGAACCTATGACCTCTCGCTCAGCAGTGCGCGACGTGAAACGACTCGGCCACGCAGCGTGTGTTTTGCGGAGCACTAACGGCGAGCTATTTATATACACCATTTACTGTCGGCAGTACTCACAGATCGGCGATATCAGCGTGTTTTCTTTATGACTGGCGAGATAGCGCGACGGGTGCAAGGGCGCACATTAAGGTCATAGCTCTGCGCGTTGCGATGCGTGCGCGCTGCCTCGCGATCAGGGTGGTTTGTATACGTCTTCTCTTGGCGTTGAAGTTCCAGAGAACACGAAGGTCACTTCGCTCGCTGCAGCTGCCGCATTTGCGAAAGATGCGCACTGCTCACACGCAAAGAAGTAACTGCGGCGGTTCGCGCTTGCCCATGTACTTAGATTCAGGTGCAGATTAAAGAACCCCAGGTGGTCGAAATTTCCGGAGCCCTCCACTACGACGTCTCTCATTCACATCATCGTTTTGGGACGTTGAACCCCAGATATTATTGTCGGCTTGCGCTCGTCCTGTGTATACTTGTGTCCTCGTTTCGTGCGTCCTTCTTTGAGTTTGAGCTGCACTCTTTAAGTGTCGAGCTGTGACAGTTCGCGCTTAGTTCGCGCTCGTCCGGTGTATGTTACTTTCGTGTAATCTTTCTACTTGAAGAGTGAGCTGCAAGTTGCGAGCTTCTTGCCGTTCTTTGCGTGACGTTAAAATTTGTTGCTATTGAATTTATTCATTTGCGCTTGTGGCGAAACAATGCACAAGAAACGCCCAGCAAAGTTTGTGAAGACACGTTTCACTTTCGTGTTTTACCGATTCCTATGACAGAGGAATCACCCATGTTTTGTTTTCCTTTTTTCCCTTTTGGCTTTCAGGCATCGCTAATACATAGGGCTAACGCGGCATAAAGCATGACAACATGACACACAGCGCACACGGGAGGCAAAAAAAGCAGGCTAGCCTGGATTTCATACCATCTCCAGATGACTACAAGCGCGGTCCGCTGCTGAGCTGTGGGGAGAGCCTCCACAACCACGACGAACAGGCTAGTTAGCGGATAAGATGCGTAACCACCTGCGCTGATTCGCTCCGATATGTTTACAGCAAAAGCTTTTTTTAAGCGCACATGAAACGAGGACAGAATAACGAATAATTTGACAGGACAATGCTTCTTCGTTATTCTGTCCTCGTTTCATGTGCGCTTAGAAAAGCTTTCGCTTTAAACATGAATGTTCACCAACGAGCCCATCTCGCCGTCTTGAGGCAACGGTATGCATCAAACCAGCCGTGTGCATAGGTGACCTTAGCACGCATTGCCTCTCACTTATTATGGGTTACAGTTCTCGGGGCGTGATGGAATCTTCTCACGTGTGGGCTTTGTATGATCCTAATGGTAACGCTGATGGCGAACATTTACTTTTTAATGTCCCTTTGACTGCTGTCGTAATAGTACATGTATCAGTTTCAATGCGTCCCTCACACTTAAAAATTGTGAATTTATGTCACACTTTACAGGAAATAACCAACGAATCTAGATTGTGTTTAGATATCTGAAAGCTTCCGCCTTTACCATGTGTGAAGCATAACAGCCACTGCGAATAGTATTTCTTACCTTACTCTCTGAGTATACAGCTTGGACGTTGCATATAATTTTATTACTATATGTATTGTAACACTCTTAGACTTTCAGTAAAATATAACACCACCTGCATTTTACTTTGTGCAGAGAAATGTGCTGACAAGTTGCTATCACTACTGCAACATGAGTGGAAGTTGGTACGCTGGTTACTTCGACAGCAACCTTACAAGTGCTTGTGCCGTAAGTAATTCATGGGGCCACCTACAAAATTTGATGACGCACCCGCGGACATCCATATGCTGTAGCAGCTCAGTGTATATAGTGTTACGATGCTCACATGGAGTCCAGGTATGATCCCAGCCCACATAGCAAGTACCGGTGGTAAGACGTAAACTCGACAACCCCACTATGTCATTCCACTTCACCTCATTAACCTTATCCTAGGGAAGCAGCAGCAGGCGGTCGAGCTCCGGGCTTTAGGCCCCACCCATCGAGCTCATGACATCGTACCCCAAAGCCATATCCCTAAAGTTGTATTCCTATACTGGTGATTTACATGACTTTTTCGGTTTATTCTTCTGTTCCCAGCTGTATACTGCAACACTCTTTTGACCACCCCTTCAGCAGATATAAAAGATTTATAAAATGTTGAAGCTCAAGCGTTATTTTGTTTTGTATTTCTATCTGACGCATGGGAATGTTATTGAAGTACTGCATTGTTTCGTATGGCGAAAGCCATTTTTTTTACTATTTGTGTAACTGGGCAATAAGAAATTGAATTTTTTATTCTTCTAGTTATCGTTTCAAATGTTCGATTTACGCAATAGATTTCGTGAAAAAGCATCGCTAGCAAGAACGCTTCCTAACATCTTTAAACCCAAACTCCTGAATGCAAAATGTGCGTCTCCTTCAGATATTTCACAATTTAGACATCAGTAGCTTTACAGCGCTATATGCGAACTGTTTAAGAGCCCTATTTTTTTACAGTGAAAGCACTTATGAGATCACAACAGCGATATCAATGGCGTAGTTGCACTGCACCACATACGTCGCCACCACCTGTTTCCGCAGCAGCTATTGCGCACAGTAAAAGGACGGATTCGAGAAGGCACTATTCGTTGTACTCGAGTATTCTACCCCACAGCCAGGCCTGGGTTTGAAACGCCTTCCCCAAAAATTAAAGCCAGTTCCATGCCTGTGAAGAATGAGTAAACAGCGGAGCTAGTATGCAAGCGCCACCATCTGACGGGTGGATATTAAGCTCTGTCTATCTTTCTTAATCTGTTTCTACATCTTCGTGTTTCTTTTTTCTGTGTTGTAATTTCTTGGTTCATTTCTTTTTGTTTTGGCCTCTCTCTTCCTTTCTTTTATCCTAACCCTCACATTACTCCTCCTCACCCTTACTTTTGTTCCCACCCCTGCTATGCTATCTGTACATGGCTATGCTATGGTATGCAATCCCACCTCCTCAATTCACACCTGCTGACC
>JALIZH010028234.1:0-11692 GCA_030522465.1 Rhipicephalus appendiculatus | reverse complement strand
TAGACGAAAACGTGTTCTATTTTCGAAAAAAAGACGTAATTCCATTCCATTCCGTGTAAAAGGCGCTGAATTCAATTCCCATTCCATTCCTCCAGGCGTTGTCCCCATTCCATTCCCATTCCATTCCGGTGTCGCGAAAATGTGGAATGATTCCGGAGTCATTCCAATTCTGGAGTGGAAACTCCGCAACACTGGTCGACAGCGCAGGATTGTTGTCGCTATGACCCGTGGATGCGTCTGCGGTGTTCACTGCCTGCTTCCCTGGGAAAACAGTTGCTAACTTTTGCTACTTCTTTGGCAAACGCGATCGAAGTGCCGCGGAAGAGGTGTCGATGCTCGTTCCTAAAGTTGGTAACAAGCAATTGCGATCGGCCATCACGAAGCTCCATGACACTTCTGGCTACACAAATGCTTTGTTTCGGCAGGTGCTCCTAAGTTCGTTTCGGCCACCGCTTCGCCGTCGCCCAAGCCACATGTGACGTCGACCAGGACACTTGCTCGTGGAGGAAGCGTTATGCTGTCTGTAAAAATACTAAGTACGTAGACACGCCGTTCGTCGTCCTGTACATTGATTGCTCACTCGGCTGAGAACGTGACTCCTTCGTTTCAGTTTTTGCTAAGGATACCAGTGCTTCTCTGCCATTACTGTCTAGCTACATAGTCTCTAGAATGCGGGCCATTACATTCAACCTAGATGGCATTTCAACTGTGGTTAGTAACCTAACGCTGTCGTCCTGTGCCGGTATCGATGGTATTAACACAAAACTGCTAAAATACTAAGGACATATCTTCTGCAATCTTGTGTCTGTTGTTTGCTCAGGCGCTTTCAGTAGGCTGCATCCCTCATGACTGGAAAGGGAGGAAGGTCAGTCCCATCTAGAAAGCAGGCAACAGGCTTCACCCGCTAAATTATCGCCACATCTCTTTTTATGAGTCTGCCAAGTAAAATAATGGAACACGTCATTTACTCACTGAATATGGACCATTTAGATGCCAATCATTTCTTTCATCCTGCACAGCATGGGTTTCGTAAGGACCTTTCTTGCAAAACACAGCTAGCTCTTTTCATTCACGACCTTAATACGAATCTTGATGGTAACAAACAAACTTACGCTATATTTCTAGACTACGAAAAAGCTTTCGACAAGATTTCTCACCGACACTCGTTACACAAGCTTCTTAAAGCTTGTGTAAGCTTCTTTTAAGAAGGCTGTTACACAGCCTACTAAAACTTAGGCCCTGACGTACTAAAGTGGCTTGAAGCATTTCTAACCAACCACTAGCAGTTCGTCAGCGTCAATGATCAGTCCACCGTCCTACTTCCGGTTTCTTCGATCTCCCCCAGGGGTCTGTTCTTGGCCCACTTCTTTTAGGGGCGAAGCTCCTTAGGGTGTGGGTCGTTCCCTGCTCTGTAATAGTATGTTGTAGTAGCCACTTCTAGTTAGTTTTAAGAATTGGTCACTAGATGGCGTTGTGTGTATATGTCCTTGGAAATAATATCACTAGATGGCGTTAGTGGTTTTCGTATAGTTGACGATTAAAGAGGATAGATGGCGCTGTTATAACTGGGATCGTCGGGCCGACGCGGTACACGGAGTCGAGCACCGGAGGTGGACTCCATCGTGATCACCGGTGAGGTGAACTTCACCAGAGAGGAGGTAGCCAGCTCCACAGTGCTCCTGTGTGAGTCGCATGCAAAACCAGGGCAGCCGGTATCTGCGGAGCATGCGGCGGCTCCGGTACTCACGGCGGCACAACCCATAGCCAAGGACGCGTGGCTTTCACAACTCACAGCAGCGTTCTGTGGCGATGCATGCGGAGGTGAGGCGTTGCGTCGAGCACTGGTGTGGACTTCGGCGTCTGAGTAGGTGGCATCGTCTTCCTCTGTCGTGCAACGCGAACTGGCGTTGTCGCTGTGGCTGGGGAGCGCCCGGAACACAAGTCGGCGACGCTCGTGCCCAGCTCACGATCGAACACCCAGGATCATGGAAAGACGTGACACGTGCTGTCACGTCTTTGCATGATCGAGCGGGATATGTACGGGGGGATTCACGGTTACCCGAATGATCCCTCCGAGCTTCGCCCGCTCACCATCATTCACTTCGTGGATATGCTGTGATTTTTTTAATATATCTCAATGACTTACCGCTTCATGTAACTTGTAAAGTTCGGATGTTCGCTGATGACTGCGTGATTTATCATACCATTAACAATATTATTGACGCAGATACATTGCAGCAAAATCTTAACCATGTGCAGTCTTGGTGTTCCCGGAGGCTAATGACCCTTAATCCCACAAAATGCAAACATATGTCATTTACCCGTAGTCGTAACCCCCATTCCTTCTTCGTACACAATAGCCAACAGCCGAATGGAAATAGTCACATCATTCAAATATTTAGGTGCCTTAATTTCCTTGACCTTAACCCGGGGAGCACACATATCAACAGCATACTATCATCGGCGAACCAATCACTTGGCTTTTTGAGACGCCACTTACGTCATGCCACAGAGGACGTGAGGCTACTAGCATACATATCACTAATCAGGCCCAAAGTTGAATATGCTTCACCTGTCTGAGACCCATATCCAAAATACCTCATCAACGCTCTTGAGTCTTTTCAAAATCGCGCAGCACGATACATTCATTCATCCTATTCATATGACATAATCATATCCGCGCTAAAAGATAAATCTGAGTTACAGTCACTATTGCACCGTCGTACGATAGCCAGCCTTGGTCTTTTTCATAAGATTTTCTACAGTTCACTTATTCACATGCCGTACATCACCCCACCCACGAAAATATCGCAACGCACTGGTCATCCGCTACAGGTTTTAAGACCACACACGCACAGAACCACCTTCTCTGCTTCATTTTTTCTCTCGAACAGCGTCAGGTTGGAATGCCCTTCCCCATCATGTTGTATCAACAAGTAACCACCATATGTTCAATGCGGCTCTGTGTTCGTGTTGCCAAATTAATTGCCATTGATTGTACTAAGTCATCACTGACAGTAGTCAGTGTCAGTATTAAAAGCGAAGCATTTCTTAGTGAACTTTGGGGACCTTGAGCGTACCTATCTATCTATCTATCTATCTATCTATCTATCTATCTATCTATCTATCTATCTATCTATCTATCTATCTATCTATCTATCTATCTATCTATCTAGCCGCCTACGACTTTGTGCTCTCCTGGCCGTATCATTGATGGGATTTATACCAAATGTGGTAGGGCATAACATGACTGTATGACGAACATAAATGGCTGGTCATATCATGAAAATCATGACTACCTTGTCATGAAAAGTATGATTGACACGCCATGGTCATAGTGCTCCTGAGGCCGTTTTCATGACTTGATATATCCAAAAAATTGGTACGATGAGACATTTTTGCATGACCAACATAAATGACAGGTGGTAATATGCAAATAATGACCTGCATGTTATGTACAACATGATTTACATGCCACTCTCATGGTGCGCTGACGCCCGTTTCGCTAGCTTGATATACACGAAATTCGGTATTGCGCGATGTGACTGTACGACGAACATAAATGCCAAGTGGTCATACAGAAATCATGACTTGTCATGTGCGACATGACTTGCATGCCACGCTCATGGCGCGCTCGCGGCCGTTTCGTTAGCTTGATATACACCAAATTTGGGATTGAGTGAGGTGACTGTATGACGAGCATGAATGACAAGTGGTAATATATAAATCATGACATGTCATGTGCGACATGACATGCATTCCAGGCTCATGGCGCGCTCGCGGCCGTTTCTCTAGCTTGATATACACCAAAATTGGTATTGCGGGACGTGACTGTATAATGGACATAAGTGGCAGGTGGTAACATGAAAATCTTGGCATGCATGTCATCTACAACGCCATTTACATGCCACGCTCATGGTGCGCTTGCGTCTAGTTCGCTAGCTTGATATACACCAAAAGTGGTATTGCGCGACGTGACTGTATGACGAACATAAATGACAGGTCCTAACATGTAAAAACATGACATGCAAATTATGTAAAGCTTGATTTGCTCCTTCCTGGCTGCGTCGCACTACATCGATTCCCACAGTGCGTGGGATCTGCCGGCTTTTTATTTCTCCAGTGTTTATTTTTGTTGGTGTTGTATTTATTTGTACAGTGTTATTTTTGTGCAAGATTTTGAGTAGTTGCTGCGTTCCATTGCCACATGCAGTTGTTTTTTCTATTGTTACCAAATTAATGAACCTTTATTGTACAATCAACCTTTCTTGAACTCCTTACTTAAGCGTGTTTTCGTTTGCAGAGTGTATCAACATTTTTTAAACCTTTTTTCAATGTTCCATTAGTTTTTATTTTGGATTTCCCATTGCATAATGTAGCCCACCCCTTATGTAACACCCCTATAAACGGGGCTTTTAAGGAAAATAAACTGAACTGAACTGAACGACGCTCTTGTAGATCAATAATAGCGCCATACTCCTGCAGAAAGTCAACTCCCACAATAACACATGACAACACGTGACAGTCAATATATGCATAGATTACAAGTTGTCGTGTAAATACAACACGCTATCCAACAATTCAGGCTTAGTGAAGTGCGGCGCTCCTGCATCACATATCCAGCCGTTCGCTGCTCACTCTGGTAGCAGGAATTGCCAATATCTTTTTCGCAAGCATAGCGAGCTTGAAATATTTAGGCTGCTTGTTCATCGAGGAGTTTAGTACCTCAGATGCAAGACAGGGGGGATGATTCCATCGATAGGTAATGAAAAAGCTCGTCTTATGTGACCGGTAAATTCTTGCCATTGTCGGTCTACTCGCTAAATAATTCTAAGCAATCCTTTTATGAGGCAGGCTGCTTTTCACAGTTTTGTACACTCTCTTACGAAAGGGGAGAAATAGTTCGCCGTAAGTTCGGTTCGGCTTTTGCAGCTGGCCAGGCCCGCTCGATAAAAAGACAAAGTAGCCCGAGCCCGGCCCAGGCCCGAGGTGAAGATGTGTGCCCGAAGCCCGTGCACACCTCTAATATCCATATATATGTTGTTACGTGGTCGTGACGTTGCCGAAGGGAGCAGTCGACGTCTTCAAGGCGAAACACTTCATTAGGCCGAACTTGTGGCCTCAAAACGGAAACTCAAGGTACAGCAAGTAATACAGGCTGCACACTGATAGCGGCGAACAGAGCGTCGGCCGTCGATCAACTGATCATCGTTGGAGCGCGCCGGCTTGTATGCATCACGCGTCGAACATTCTAGCCTTATCACTGGTCGTCGCGCAAGCTCTGGAATAATCTTGAGTGTTCGCGTGCTGTGCGCAATGTTAAGAAAACGATCTACTACAAACGTGAAGCTTCTCGAACACTGACGCGCGATCAGCGCCGAGCATTGCTCACAGTCTTTGTGGGTTAAACAGATCACATCAAAAATAACACGCGTGGCAAATGCCCCCCTCTGAAAAAGCATCGTCCCGATGCTTTAAAACAGAACATGGAAAAAATGCATGTAACAATAAATAACAGCAATAAAGCAAGTAAAAACTTGAGTACGCAGGTCCCTTAACGCGCATGGAACGGTTTAAGGCGCACCACATGCACGACCTCGGGACGTGCCCGGCGCCGCTGAGAGTTCGATATGCCATCCGGGACAACCTCGTAGTCGAGTTCGCCGAGACATCGAAGCACCCTATAGGGTCCGAAGTACCGTCGGAGAAGTTTTTCACTCGGTCCACGTCTTCGTATCGGTGTCCAGACCCAGACACGGTCACCGGGCTGGTATTCTGCATGGCGTCGTCGAAGGCTGTAGCGATGACTGTCTGTCTTTTGTTGACACTGGATGCGCAGGCGGACCAGTTGTCGGGCTGGTTCGGCGCGCTGGAGGTACACGGCGACGTCGATGTTTTCCTCATCGGTGACGTTCGGCAGCATGGCGTCGAGTGTCGTTGCCGGGCTCCTTCCGTAGACCAACTTGTATGGCGCCATCTGCGTCGTTTCTTGTACGGCCGTGTTGTACGCAAAGGTCACATACGGGAGGATGGAATCCCACGTCTTGTGCTCGCCGTCAACGTACATGGCCAGCATATCGGCTGTGGTCTTATTAAGACGCTCGGTGAGGCCATTCGTCTGTGGGTGGTAGGAGGTGGTGCGGTGATGGCTTGTCTGGCTATATCCCAAGATCGCCTCAGTTAAATCAGCCGTTAAGGCCGTACCTCTGTCGGTGATGAGAACTTCTGGGGCGCCATGACGAAGGACGATGTTCTCAATGAAGAACTTGGCTACCTCGGCGGCACTGCCTTTGGGCAGGAGGGGCCTTTGTTTCGGCGTAGCCGGTGAGGTAGTCGGTAGCTACGACGATCCATTTGTTTCCCACAGCCGACGTCGGGAACGGCCCCGGTAAGTCCACGCTGATTTGCTGGAATGGTCGACGAGGTGGTTTGATGGGTTGCAAAAGTTCCGCTGGCGTTGTCGGCGGTGTCTTGTGCCGCTGACAGTCCCGGCATGTCCTCACGTAACGAGTGACGTCGGCGGTAAGGCCGGGCCAGAAGTACTTTTCTTGTATTCTCGCGAGCGTGCGGGAAAAACCGAGGTGGCCAGCCGTCGGGTCGTCGTGCAGGGCATGCAGAATTTCTGGTCGCAGCGTGGAGGGTACAACGATAAGGTTCGGGCTGGAGAGAAGTTCTTTACGAGGACGTTGTTTTTTAAGAAAAATGATGCCAGTCCTCGCCTGAATACTTTTGGGACAGCGATGGTCCTGCCTTCCAGGTATTCCATTACACCCCTCAGTTCCGGGTCGGCTCGCTGTCGTTCAGCGAAGTCGTCGGCACTTATGGCTCCCAAGAAGCTGTCATCGTCCTGGTCGTCGGGCGGTGGTGGGTCGACGGGGGCACGAGACAGGCAGACGGCGTCGGAGTGATTCCTTCCGGACTTGTACAAGACGGTAATGTCGAATTTTTGAAGTTTTAGGCTCCACCGTGCGAGGCGACCTGAAGGGTCCTTCAAGTTAGCTAGCCAACACAAGGCGGGGTGGTCGCTTACGACTTTGAAAGGCCTGCCGTAGAGGTGGGGCCGAAACTTGGATGTTGCCCATATGATGGCAAGGCACTCCTTTTCTGTTGTAGAATAGTTGGCTTCCGCCTTGGATAGCGACCGGCTAGCATAACTGATGACCCTTTCCAGTCCGTCAGACCTCTGCACAAGCACGGCGCCGAGTCCAACACTGCTCGCGTCGGTGTGTACTTCTGTTTCGGCGTATTCGTCGAAATGCGCAAGTATCGGAGGCGTCTGTAGGCGTCGTTTAAGTTCATCAAATGATTCGACTTGCGCAGTTTCCCACTTGAATTCCACGTCGGCTTTCGTGAGGTGAGTTAGCGGCACGGTGATCCTTGAAAATTCCTTGATGAAGCGTCTGTAATAGGCGGACAAACCGAGAAATCGGCGCACGGCCTTTTTTCAGTGGGTGGCGGGAAGGCGGTGATGGCAGCTGTTTTCCGCGGATCGGGGCGAACTCCTGACTTGCTGATGCCGTGGCCCAAGAACAAGAGCTCCTCGCGAAGCGGCACTTTTCTGGCTTCAGGGGTTTGTCCGACTCCGACGGACTCGTTCGTACGTTTCTCGTTCTCGTGTCTGGTTCGTACGTTTCTAGCCAGGTCTCGGAGTCCTCACTTGGCGATCCATGGAAAATGGGTGGCTCTCTCGGTGGCTGGATAACGATCGTTGCAGGGCACACAGCGGCCGTCATCCTGCCTGTCGTCTTTGTCGCCGTGGCTTTTGGCTGGTCCGGTAGGAGTCCGTGCTGCGGCGGAAGTCCTTTCAGTCTGCGGCTGGCTCGACTGTCCGTGGCGCGGTGGGTGTCTTCGTCACGATTTGGGCTGGGTTTAGGGCTTGACGGGGGCGTCCGGTACATGAAAGAGGCAGCACCTCCACCAGATGTCACGTGGTCGTGACGTTGACGAAGGGAGCAGTCGACGTCTTCAAGGCGAAACACTTTATTAGGCCGAACTTGTGGCCTCAAAACGGAAACTCAAGTTACAGCAAGTAATACAGGCTGCACACTGATAGCGGCGAACAAAGCGTCGGCTTTTATGCATCACGCGTCGAACATTCTAGCCTTATCACTGGTCGTCGCGCAAGCTCTGGAATAATCTTGAGTGTTCGCGTGCTGTGCGCAATGTTAAGAAAACGATCTACTACAAACGTGAAGCTTCTCGAACACTGAGGCGCGATCTGCGCCGAGCATTGCTCACAGTCTTTGTGGGTTAAAGAGATCACATCAAAATAACACGCGTGGCAATATATTGTAATGTAGGTGTAGTGGCGCTCGGGCATGGGCGCGTGTTGGGCTAGGTGGAAGACGAGAAGAACGAGGTCAGAATAGAACAGCCGGCCCGCAGCAAGGGTGCTGTCTCTGTCTCTCTCATTCCACTAGAATGGCGCAGTCGTCGAAAACGACCCCTTAAGGCAGGCACTGTCTTTGCTCGTACTTCTACGGCATTCTGGTCCCGCCATTCAAGGAAAGCCGTCCACGCTTTCTCGGCCATGGAACCCGCATACCTGCCGCCGCAACAAGGACAGCTCGGGGACGGCGTCTATGCCTTCTCGACTCCTCACAACCTCCCGGCGCGCCGACCGCTGTCCGGGGGTGGCGTGACTCCATCATCTCATCAGCCTCCAACGGACGCCGTGAGTACCGAAGCCGCTGATGACGTCCCTGGCTCTCCATGCTTCTCAAACGAAAGTGCCGTGGAGCCTACGCGTGCTCTTACGCAACTTTTGCAATGGGTTCACCACTTTACCTCGTTGCGCTGCGTGTTCTCGCCGGCCGCCTCACCATGTCAAGTACATTCGGAAGTACCGGTCTTCCGCGGTGTCCAGTATGACGCCGACGTTTGGGTAGCGACCATAAATGCGCTCGGCTTCCGCCATGCCTTGCCGGAAAATGAAAAGTGGCTGGTCGCCATCGACCGGCTTTGCGGTGCTGTCGAGGCATGACACAAGTACGAAGGTGTCAAGCAACGTTCCTGGGTGGAATGGAGTGACCGGCTCATAGCTGCTTTTGGCTGGATTGACCACGACGCCTGTGTGTTGAACCCGACAAATGCCGAGGACAGAGATCAGGGGAACCTCCTCGAGCCTGCATCTCTACACTGCAGGTCATCGACCGGTAACTTGGCAGCGAACCCTCACCCTCACACCGGACCCGGCTTGTCCTCTTCGACATTCCAGAGGGTGGACCTCCCACCGGGTTCCGGTGGCCGGATCGACGTTAAACCAACACATATACGACATCGAGATACACAACACCGAACGCGGTCGCTTCTAACGGTGCTGGTCCGCGTGGCCGTAATCGACGAGCTTACGGCTATTGTGCACACGGGAGCTCCACGCACTGCTCTGCGTCGACCCCATGCCCCAGCCAACCTCCAACCTTGGCGCGAGGCACCCGTGCATAGCTTCGGTGGTTACGCGTTGCCTCTCGGGCCGCTTGACCTGCATCTCGAAACCGAAGCCGGGAGCATGTTCATTGGCAGCGTTCCCGTTTCCGAGGACCTGCCCGCTGACATAATCCTAGGAGCAGACTACCTCCTCTCTGGTGAAGTTCACCTCACCGACGATCACAATGGAGGCAGCCTCAGCTCCAAGACTCGGAGTACCGCATTGGCCCAAAGATCCCAAGTCGGCAGACTACGACCTGAAGGGCCTGCTGATAATAAAAGCACCGACTGTGACCAGACGGACACGCATCTGATGGCTTCCCGGCGGTCATTGGCCGAGGGTGTGAACGTTTCGTTCAAAGAAGCCAACACCGAGACTATTTATGCGCCTCAGGCAGGTGGAGCCAGCATTAGCCCTCCCAGCAGTCATGCCCTGCCAGTCTACTGACGACGGCAAGTGCTCTATTCCGACATCCGGTCTACCACCAGAGCACCGCGCGCATCAACACGAAGTGGCTCTCGCCGTCTTTGGACCCGCCACTGACTCACCCCAAAGGGTTGCCATCATGGAATTTGCCACTAACAAGTCGGACGGCGAGCAGTTCAACCAAGCCAGCGAGATGCCTTCAGGAAACTTCAATGATTTCGTCGCCGGGGGGCAGAGATGGTGGCGTTCACGCGTACGGATGCGATACGGAGCCACAAGTGACCACCTTTTGTCCTCGTTACCGCGGAACTAAAGATTGCGCAGACGGCAACGCAGACGCTGCTACGCCGAATCGCGACCACTCTTCGCAGCTTGTCCGAACCTGCACGTTTTGTACGCTGCACAAGCATTCGCTTTCTCATCCCGCAAACGTGGAGGACGACCAGCGCCCCAAACTGCAGCAACTGAATTGTCTGCTAAGCGTACTGCGGCCCCATCGAGGCAGCCAATATCGCCCACCAGAATGTTCTGCAGCCCATCAAGGCAGGTCATCGCATACACCACAAAGACCTCCAAGGCACCGCCAACACCGCGCGCCAGAGACATTATCGCCTACGATGGCAGCTCAGGGCCCAGGGCCTGTTGGCCTTCGACGACTACCACTGTGGCACAGCCAATGTCGTCAACCCAAGTGCATTTCTGGAGCTCCCCATGCCATTTCGCAGCGTGACCGAGTGTAATATAGATGTAGTGGCGCTCGGGCATGGGCGCGTGTTGGGCTAGGTGGAAGACGACAAGAACGAGGTCAGAATAGAACAGCCGGCCCGCAGCAAGCGTGTTGTCTCTCATTCCACTACAATATATATATTGTAATGAGCGAGACAGAGACAACACCCGTTCTTCGGGCAAGCTGTTCTATTCTCTGTGTCGTCGTCTTCTGCTCCGCACTAGGCGCCCACGCGCCCGAACCCCAGCATCGTTCTTGGTCATGACACTCGGCCATGACTGCGAGAGCGCGCAGCTGCCGATGATGATTCTGGTGGGCGGCACTGACTACATCGCAGCGGCCGGTCCTGGCCACGCTGCGACTCTGCTTGGGGATCTGCCTCTGTGTTACGTGGTGGGCGATGCTGGCTGCATCGTGGTGGACGGTCCTTATGTCGCTGTAGACGCAGGGGCTTGGCTTGTACCTTTGTCGACGACTCTGGCGTATGACATTGAGTGGGTCGCGGTGGTCGACAACCTCGGCCACGCTGCGACTTTGCAGGAAAAGTCAAGTGCTATTCTCGCGTTCGGAACTGGAAGCTTCGAGGTACTCGAAGTTCCCGGCCATAAAGAGACTTAGCATTTACTCTCCGCGCCGGTTCTGGCGGGCGACACTGGTTATTTCGGCAAGGTCGTAGACCAATCAGTTTGTCCCGCCGCAGTTGTTGGGTCGAGCTGCAGCTGGATGTCCTGCGAGGCGTCTGTGTGAATAAATCAGCCAATTCCCGAAATGAGTTGTGACGCAGCGTATGGTCTTGTTGCAAACTTGCCGTGCAACTCCCTGAGGTAGTCGAGCTGCCACACGCCTTCATACCGATGCCACGCCGCGGCACCATTTCGAAGGCGGTCTATGGCCACACTCCACTTCTGCTGCTCCGTCTGCGCATTGCGAGCTGCGAGAGCGTTCACCGTCGCCACCCAGTTGTCGGCGTCGTTCTCTACGCCATGGAACTCCGGTATCTCGCTGGCGGCTTGTGATGGTAGGATCGCAGGCGACAATGCAGAGAGCCCCAACGCGAAACAGCCCAGCTGGTGTGAGAACTGCATGACGACACACCGGAGCTCTAGCCGTTG
>JALIZH010028233.1:0-21132 GCA_030522465.1 Rhipicephalus appendiculatus | reverse complement strand
CTACCAGCCTGGCGGTGACCACCCAATGCTAAAACAACCGCAAAGCGAAACACCTGCCAGCGCACGGCCGGTAGCGGTGCAAAACAGGCAACGCCTTGTAATGGGTGTTCTCAAAGTACGCATCCGGGACGCTCCCGCATATGCAGTAGATTGGTCATCCGCTCCGCATCGGACCACGCGAGGAACTGTGAAGTACACTGGAATGGTGGCAATGTTGGTTTGGTTGCGTTGCTGCTGCAATACCCGGCCGGTTTGTGTGGCGCGAAAGAGAGCCTCCGAGCAAAGACGTGCGCAGCGCTCATCATTAGGGAGGGGGAGGGGTTAAGAGGGTCAAAGTGTTACAGCCACCACCCCTCCACGTTGATCAATTCCGAAACACAACACACTTCACAATGGAATGAAAAAAAAATTAGAATGAAGCGATGACGTACGCCTTACAATGGCCTAGCTCTGGCTCGCAGATTTCTGATTTCACGCAAATTGTTTTAGGAATGCAACATGGGGGGAGCGCCTTCGGAAACCATTGTCGTGAAAAGCGTGCGTGGCCATATTCCTGTTCCCTATAAAATGACTAGACTGGTCCGAATGAGTAAAATTTCGTGCAGATTTTGCGCGTCCCCCCTTAGACAATGGAAACAGACCCCCCGCCCCCCCCCCCCCCTCCATGCACACTCCTGTGTCTCCGTGTTCATCCCCTATTGGGTGTGGTCTGGAGGGACAACCTGGTTCGCATGCAACGGACACCGCCACCGTGAACTCCCCCTGGTTCGCGGGCCTTGGTTTCCTGCAACAATCGCAGCCGGAGTCCCGTCTCGAAGTCTCCGTCATGGCGTCATTAAATCGCATGACACCAGCTGACCATGAAGTGGTGCCTGCCGTGGCCACGGAGGTCTGTAGATTCTTGACTGTCGGCGGCTGGCTAGTACGGGGCGATGTTCTACCACCGTAGTCAGAAACGCTCCTTGACTTGAACTTGACTTGCGGTATCAAGGCAGTACAAACGCGTTTCAAACGCGCTGCCTTGAGCCGGTGGCAAGTCAAGTTCAAGTGAAGGGGCGTTTCTGAATACGGAAGTAAGCTGAGAAGACGGATGCAGGTAAGAGGGACGCCGGCTCACCAGAGAGAAGTTCACATAGGTCCTATTGGACGTCTAGCCCGAAGCGTTTCGACCAGATGGGCTCTACGGTATGCGCAGTACCACGTCTGCTGGAGGCACCTCCACGCTCCTCCAGAGGCACAGCTGGGCTCGCAGGGGAACCTGGAAGGTCGCAGGGGTGCAATAGTTAAGGCTTAGGGCACCCAGGGTGGGATAGCAAACATGCATCTCGTGGATTTCGGGGCATGCACTCGTCGCGCCATATGTCGGCGGCGGCCGGGCGCTCCGCCGTAACTGAATGGAAAGCACACACAAAAAAATCATATCGCACGAATGAAGTATGACATTGAAAACGACTCTCGGTTTCAGATGCTACAAACAAGAGAACATTCTACGCGTAATTCTAACAACATGCCACAAAAAGCCAGTCTTCGAGGCCATTTGAAGATGTAACCACACAGCCTATGAGATCTGCACCAATTAAAACCCCTTTTGGCGGCTTTCAACTTCGAATGCAAGATTCAGAGAACGGGGTTTATAGAAAGACTCCCGCTTTCAGATTGGCTGAAAAGCGCTGCTTCAATCGATATAATACTTTATTGTGTAGCTAAAGCCATGTAACTTCGTTGGTAGTTCTCGTAGGCCTTATTCTTGTTTCGAAAGATATCTGTTCCTGCATTGTATCGGGGTGTGCCGCGGAGCTGAAGTTTTTGAATACAATGCCCCGGGAGCGTGTGCGCTTGAGCAAGTCGAAGAGGGTGCTTCAATACCACAATGAGTCCTCCTCGCTACTACTGCGGGCAACACGAGGGCAATTTTATACGGTGCCTCTATGCTCCTCCTCGAGGAACCGTAACTATTTTAGCTTCTGTAGTGGCATCTGGTTGTAGCTTTCTCAACTACGTCAACATCCCCAATTCCTGGCCATGCTGACAAAAACAAATTTAGGAAGCTGCGCACTAGTGATGGCGAGCCAGGAGGAACAGCGGAGCTGGGCGGCATTCTTTCTTTCCCTTCATTTCTCTTTCTTTCCTCTCCGTTTGTCTTATTTGTGTTTTTCCTGTCTGATTTGTCTCTGTTTCTATATTTTTCTTCTCTATTTCTTTCTCTTTCAATTATTTTTCGGTCTCTCTATTGATCTCTTGCCTCCTTCTTCCTTCTATCTTTTACTCTAGCTCTCTGTCTTTCTCGTCCTGCCTTTATTTCTTATTCTTTGCAGGTCATGCTTTACTCTCTTTCCTTCTCCTTGCTACCTCCATCTCCCCGTCCTCAAATCTTTGCTCTTAAGCCCAACTCCCCTTTCCCAATTACTAATTATACCATACTATACAAAGCTAAGTTATGCTTTGCTAGCGCGCCTGGTAAGCCAAGTGGTTACGATGCTTGCTTTACCCGCCGCGGTGGTCTAGTGGTTATGGTGCTCGACTGCTGACCGGCAGGTCGCGGGACCAAATCCCGGCTGCGGCGGCCGCATTTTCGATGAAGGCGGAAAATGCTTGAGGCCTGTGTGCTTAGATTTAGGTGCACGTTAAAGAACCCCAGATGGTCGAAATTTCCGGAGGCCTCCACTACGGCGTCTCTCATAATCATATGGTGGTTTTGGGACGTTAAACCTCAATAATTAGTATTATATTATACGTGCTTTCGAATCATGGGCACGCTGGTTCGAATCCCGCCTCGCAAAAAATTTTTTCAACGAGAATGCCCTTTTTGTCTTTCTTTCTACATATTTCTTCCTGTCACTTGCTTTCTCTCTGTATTCGTTCGCTTGCCCATCAGAACAATTGCATCCCACGCTGTACGAATGGGCGCACGTGCTGTGGGAGCGAACCAGAAGATGAAGAGGACGAAGGGGAAAGAAGAGGTCGGAGATAGTGCGTGCCGGTTCATGATGATCATAACTTCTGTTTACTCGTCACGGACCAACGATTGGCATAAACAGCTCCACTATTTAGAAAGGGCTTCATTATTATAGTTGTTTCAAATAGTCCACATACATGAATGGATAAGCCAAGAGAAAACTGGTAGGCGCGAATACATTAAAACCTGGTTAAAAAATTTGCCGACGATTGCGATACCACCTAACGCGAATTCTGAGCGCAGCTTCGTGTTGGGGAAACGCCAACTGTGTTTGAAGTTTTGGTATCCGCAGTTGTGGCAATGTAACATGTGTTACATATTGCCACAGACACTGCCAGCGCACTAGTGCTACGCACACCACTATGTGCATTGCAGGCGTCATGAAACAAGCGAAAAACCGACAGCCCCGTTATGACAAGCGAAGCCAGCCGCTCAGGGCACGTGCCAGTCCTACACGCGCGCGAGACCCGACCGAGGGGCCAACGCTCGTGATGGAGGAAGAAAGCGAGCTTAGTGAACAGTGATTCGTGACGTCGTCCGACTACGCATTCGCCTTCTTTCGGCACCGTTCACTCTCTTTCGTCCTCTTGTGCTCCATCGATTACGCCAGCCGAAGGCGGGGCCCGTCAACATAGGGACGGACGCCTAAGAGCTGTGCTCTAAAACACCTAAACGACGGGTTAGTGGCGTTAGTATTGCGCACAGTGCCTTAAAACCTGTAACAGTCTATAGCACAAGGTAACACGCTTCTCTAAGAAAAGAATATACAACAAAAATGTAGGGCCCGTTTCCACAAACGATACATGAGTAAAATTAAGCGATACTAAAATTACCCTTACTTATGATTGCAGTAACAGATCGGCGCTCAACGCGTTTCACTGAAGAATCTTGTACTTGAGGTAAACTTAAATCGGCACTTAACTATCGGAAAGTAAAGTACAGCTACTGGCTACCTTAAAGGGCCCCTCACCAGGTTTGACAATTTTTAGCTCACGAGCGCAATTTGATACACTGAGCGTTCACAATCAGGTCTGCCAAAATTTGGAACGCTACGCGCCGCGGAAATGGGTCAAATTTCAAGCTGAACGCTGCTTGCCCTTCCTTTCGCGTGCTCGCGCGTAGAGAATGAGGGGATGACGTACACGGTGGAATGGCCCTACGTAGACGGTAGTGCTGTGACGACGGTCCTTTACGTAGACGACTGTGCACTGACGTCGACAACTGTAGCACGTGACACTGTGAAAATTATTTGACACGACGTGTGCAGTTTGCGGAATTTGTTGCTTGAACAGATGAATAAAACGTGAGAGAAATAATGAGACGCACAAAGGGAACGTGTGCGTCTTTTTCATTTTTGTTCAGTGAATTGCAGCGACATGCGGGACTAATGTGCCTCCGTTTCGCACGCGTTCGTGTCCCCGCGGTTAGCTCATCGAGCAGACGCCAGCCCTGGAAACGAAAGTAATGTTCTCGCGCGTTCGAGCACTCATTATTCTCATTAGGGAGCTGAATAGCGTACGCTAAGTTAGCGGGCGTTGCGGGCGTAGCGTTAGCGTAAGGGCGCCATATGAGTTTTCGAATAGCGTTTGTCACCCACCAGCGCTAACGCCGCAAAGGGGCTTTGCGGGCCGCACGCTATTTCGGATTTCTTGCGGGCGGCCCGCAAACGCTAACTGTGGTTAGCGTTACGACGCATGCGCAGTGGCAGCGACCGCAACGGTAAGCGAACGCAAAGCTTTGCGTACGGTATTCGAAAACTCCCTGTTTATTCTGCCCTGTCCAAGCAAACGTAAGTGCGACGCGGTGTGTCACGGTAAGGATCCATAAGCCCTTCCAAACAAACGCGCACCGAGGCATCCATCCCGCAGAAACACGCAGCAGACCACAAAATAAGCGCTGGTCAACAAAGAACGCCGCGCGCGGGTGCTCGGGGGCTGGGCCATAGAGTAACATACAAATTTCAAGAGTGGTCACTCGGGCCAAAAGCGGCGGTGCTACGCAGCTTCATGCCGGCCGTGAGAGGGCGAGACATCACTTTCTATCTTCAAGGGAACGCGCGTACTTGTTATCTACTTCAGTACCTTTTCTAGTTGCAATATGCGTCTACTTGTCGCAATGCGGCTCTGAATTTATCTTTATCGCCTGCGATTGGACGGTTCGATATCGTCGGGCAGGATCGGACATGAATCGGGTATCGGGTGCGAGAGTAGTGCAGAATGGCGTCGACGCGACGGCAACGTTGTCACCCTCCGTGTTCATGAGCGTTTAATGCAATGAAGTACGGACAGCTGCAGGGTGACGCGATAAAAGATGTGCGATAACGTGCTTCGTGGTCTTGACTTGTTTCGTGTGCCTCTCAGCTTGGCGGCTGCTATTGGTAAGAACGCCGTCATTAATTTGCAAAGTGCGTATTGTATTCGTCATGTTAAGCTAACATTTGTCGCATTGTGCTGTTCGGCGCAGAGAGCTTTCTTGCGCTCCTCACTTCGCGCATGTTTGCGAGAAAATCGTTTCTTGGCGCGAGTAAGTGAGTCGCCGATTGCGTCGTTAGGTTTTTTTTTTCTTTTTGTGCCGGTACACGTAGTTCGAATTCAATGCGTGAAATTGTGTGAAGAGTGCAGTTAGGCTTAACATCGTTATTTAATTGTGGCGTTCGCATTTTTCTTGATGCTCTTGTTAATAATAATAATAATATCTGGGGTTTAACGTCCCAAAACCACCATATGAATATGAGAGACGCCGTAGTGGAGGGCTCCGGAAATTTTGACCATCTGGTGTTCTTTAACGTGCACTGACATCGCACAGTACACGGGCCTCTACCATTTCGCCTCCATCGAAATGCGACCGCCGCGGCCGGGATCGAACCCGCGACCTTCGGGTCAGCAGCCGAGCACCCTAACCGCTATACCACCGCGGCGGACTTTGAAGCTCTTGTTACGAGCGCAATTAGAGAGAATTTGTGAATCGAGAAAAATGTTTGTTAGCTGAGGCTACGATTTAATCTTCTGAATAAACACGACTGCCTCGGTAACGCATGCATGGCGCCAAATATTGCTTTGTTTTAGCTGCGGAATCTACTCGTGACTGTTTTTCGCGAAAAGGGTGATGTGAAGTGCGTCGGAGAAAATTTGGGCTAAGGCGGGAGAGAAGACATAGCCAACATCCTTTTTTTTTCGTTCTTTTTTTTTATTTTTTCAGATCATGCCGTCCGGAGTCAAATACTACGGCAACTACTGTCGCGCTGCGTCGTTAACTGTATGCGTACGTGCGCGTGTACTGCAGTTTTACTGTTGTGTGGGGCCTTTCATAATGTCGCCTACTTGTTTATTGCTTCTGTAAAATTTAAACTCAAGATATGGCAGCTGTATTGCCATGTCTTGCAGTGCAATGAACCCACCTCTTCGTGCGCGCATGTAAGTGTGCATGTGCTTACCAAGAATGGCTTGAAAATAAAAGTTTTCGTCTCTTCCAAGAGTTCTTACGTTTTATTTAAAATGTCTGCATAAACACACAGTGGCATCGTGTGCTTGCCGCTCTGGCGGTACAGCTTACACGAAGCTAATCAATGCATGCAAACGACGCGTGAAAAAAAAAAAAAAAAACGCAATTAAAGCCATGGCCTCTGAGACGAGCACATCCACAAAAGTGGTCTCGGAGGCCGTGTAATTTTTCTGATCTCTAGAACATGGCCTTCGGGACCACCGTTTCTGCGGTCCCCATCATCTGCGAGGCTGCAAAGGTTCCCCCCGGCCCGTTTGGAGCGCTGCGAACCCAAATTCAGCCGCTGGGGTCTATGGGAGTGTCCTCTCTTAACTTTTTATGTTACTCTATGGCTGGGCTTCCACGTCATGCACACGTGACCTTGCGTGCCATGACGTGTGGCTCTCGCTCGGATGCCGGAGAACATAGGGGAGAGATTTGGCTTGCGAAGGCGACGCGGGGCGAGCGGCAAGGGTTTCGAGCTCGCCTCCTCGCATCATGGTTTCGCGCCGCTTCAAAATGCCGGTTTTCTCAGCCCCAAACGAACCGATTTGAAAAAGTTCTTGTGGTATAATGCTCTTCATAGTACACACAACAACTGCCAACGTCTAACTAAAATTTGTTATGGGGCCTGGTGAGGGGCCCTTTAAAGGGCCTCCCTCTGGAAATAGGAAGAACGAGCGTGAGATTCTCTCCCGCCGTTTCCCGCCTTTACGGCACAATTCGTGACACCAGAAGTTTGTTCACGTGTCGTCAGGATGAAATAAGGCTCTCGATTGGTCGATATACGAGATATATCTGTTGCCAGTTGTTTCTGACCCTGCTTTTCCATGCAGTCGCACGCCCGTTCTGCCTTGTCTCGCGTGACTATCGTGCGCGATAAACTGATTTCACTTCGTTTTATGCGTTAATGCGCAAGCGGATATAGCAGCGTGTAGTCGAAAAGCGCGAAATTCGGGCTGGCTCACCGCTTAGTACTGCCATTCTACGTGTTTTACGAAGAAATAAGTGGCGAGGAGCAGGGGCGTAGCCAGAAATATTTTTTCGGGGGGGGGGGGGGGGGATCCTCCTTGATTTCAGGGGGGGGCACCTCCTTGAAATGTTCATTGCTCGCTCTGTATGCCATGGCGAAAAAAAGTTTTCGGGGGGGGGGGGGGGGGGCACGCGCCCGGGGTGCCACCCCCTGGCTACGCCACTGCCGAGGAGGAGGTAGCACAGCACTTGTAGGAAGCGTAGTGAAGGCGATAAAGAAACTACCGCCTCGCCTTTGAACTCAGTTTTGGTTTAGGGGCCCATTAAGCACGACTTTCGCTGTTTTCGCGTGAAAGCAAAACGGCTGACTGCTAGGGAGCGTGTGCGCTAGCAGCTTTGCAAAGTCGATCGGTTTCGTCGTACTGTTAATAAAAGGTGACGGGTGCGACGGGCGTGCATACGTGCAATTTACGCTGAAAGTGCTCGGGAACCGTCAAAATTCCATGGAAGAGTTCTGCGACGGTGTGTCCATGAACAGATTACGCTTTTCGAAGCGAGCACTTCTCCAGCAAGTCCCCGAGCTTACCGCTGAAATCGAGCCCCCCACTACGGCGGTTTTCTCGTGCCACCACTCGTACAGCTGCTGGCGGCGCTCCGTTTCTACGGCACAGGCACTTTTCAAATTGTGAATGGTGAATTGGTGGACATACCCCGGCCACACTGCCCCGCATTATTAAACGAGTGAAAAAAATCAGAGCGGGTACGGCGCAGAGCGAACGTGTTTCCCCGCAGGATAGATATTTTATCTTGCTTTTTTGCACACACGTAGCCGCCGCACATTGCGCGGCCGCACGTCGCTCTTGCTGCTCTTGTTTGAGCTGCTCCCATTTCATCGAGTTTTCTGCCCTTCAGTAACACCGCGTGCTATCACAATTTTTCCGCTATCACAACGCGACGCTTTCAAATCGATGAGCAGCGCTGGATCTTTCAGTAAAATTCAATTTTCGTCTTTCCGCTGCCACAGTAAGATAAAACCAACTAGCACGAATAAGTACACTAGTACGAACGCACTCAATAACAACGCACATGTAGTAGGGCACACGCAAACATCCATACACGCACACGCGGCGAAAAACCGCTCGCAACTTGACGCGTTTGAGGGTGCCGTTGTGGAAGGAACTAGCGCTTCGTGGACCGGCGCGTCCATCTGCGCGTGCGGACTCGGCGGCTCCGACTAGGCGAGACGCCGGTTGCCGTGACAACAATCAGGCGTTATCAAAGAAAATAAAAGGAGCAACCGGCGCCGCCAGACGAGGCGCGTTCTCTCCGCAACTTGCCCGGGCACGCGTTCCTGCACTTCTTTTATAGTGCTGCGGAGCACGCAGCAATTTTTTTTCGATAATAAACCACACAATCAGCCAGAAAAAATTCATAGCCTGGCTGGCACATCGTTGCTTATGACGACAAGGCCACCTTCCGTCGTGTTTCGCCTGAAGGGGTTATACATTAGATACAATCAAAGGGACTAACGAGCGTGAAGAAACTGACACACGAAAGGACGTGAGCTGCAACTCGCTCCTCGCGAGTTAGCAGCTGATCGCTCGTCGTCGCTGTCACTCTCGGTAAGCACAGCCTTCTATGTCCAGTGAAAAATCCTCGTCGTCAAGACGGCTGCTTTCAACATCACTGCTGAAAGCAATCTGAAGAATTTCCTCCGCCAAACGACTTAGACCACTCCGATTCACGCGTCACCACGTTTATCTGTGCGCGGAGAACATTTGTTCTCAATCACGTCAACAAGCAAATTGCTTTCAGTGTGCTGCCACCCGTCAGCAAACATAGAAACAAAAGCGGCGCAGCAGAACGCAGCGCCAGCAGCGCTGGCAAATTTGAGATTGCTAAGTTATAGAAGAGCAAATCGCGAGCCTGCGCGACTTCCCTTCCCCGCGCACGATGTTATGGGATTCATGCGGTACAAAAGTACTGACGAATGCTACATGCACGTAAAACAAGGTGAGTTTCAACTGAATAGGTCAGACGATAACATTTCACCATAGGCGCAGGGGTTCCCCCTGCAGGGGGGGGCGAAGGCTGTCGCAGCGCCCCCTTCCCTATTCAGTCATTGTATGGGGTAGACTTTGCGCCCCCCATCTTAGGTGACTAGAGGGGGGGGCGGCCGCCTCATCTGCCCCCCTCGTGCGCACGCCTATGCATTTAACTAACCTACGTGGCTACAGAAAACCTCGCGAAGCTGATATGAGTACGCTGTGGGCCATCATTGAAAGCGCGAGCTGCCACGTATATTCACGAAGACTTCGCGTCTCGCAAGAACGGATCAGCTGATTTATCGTGTCACGGAGGGCCCGGTTCCTTCACTGATGCAGGAAACATGCAAAGCCGTAGTGTTCGTTTCTTGCTAACGCGTTAACACTGAGGATAGCACAGCCGAACAAGGGTGCGATTGCGTAGCGCTGCCATACTGACCCTCCTCGAGAGGATGATCCTGAATTCCGCTTGGCGGCGCGACAGTCAATGGGCATTGCGAATACTAGATTGCAACAGGATAGAAAGCTGGGCTAGTTGGTACATATGCATCCTTGAAGCAGCGCTAAAGACAGAGACTAAGAAAGGGCGGACACACAAGACGAGCGCTGTCTTGTGTGTTCGCCCTTTCTTAGTCTCTGTCTTTTAGCGCTGCTTCAAGGATGAATACTAGATTCCAGTAACAACATGGCCTCCGCGATCTGCGCGTAAAACGTTGTAAATGGCCAGGGTAACGGTTAGAAGCATACAAATCAGGCCACGGCGCTGCCTGTGCGCATTGTTAACGTCGTTCCTGGATGAACTCGTTACGCGCGTTGACGTTCTCCGCGTACCTTAATGATTATTTATTGTGCACAGGTTTGAACTTGGCCCTCTATGTAAGAAGGGCCTTTGATGAGGCACTGCCGTGCTGGATTGAACGCAGCGTTCTATCAAGCCGCTCTGTTACATTCAGTGCGGTCGCGAATGAGGCTGGAGATATCCTGCAGCAGCTGGTCTCATTACAAGTATTCTTGAGTTTCTGGTTCGGAAGCAGCACTTTCAAGGAGGTAAGGCGCGCACAACGCTCAGCGCGCGTTATGTTGCCACATGCAATAAAATTACCGACCGAGCTTACTTTCCTTTGTTGGAGTCAATTGCCGAGTGGACCGAGAGAAACAGATTAACGCGTTCCCGCACACAGCCTGTCGAGGACGATTTGAGGATTTTTGAAAGACTTCAGGCAATGTCCTCCCAGTCGTCAGGACGCAGGAACGTGCAGCTTTCTCGTACCTCTCGCTGCACGGCAACATTATCTTTGAAATGGAAGTACAAACGACCTGTATTGGGTTCACTGTTGCTGTCTGCGTCGGACGCGACTGGATCCACCATGTGCTCTCGTTTCTCGTTTGCTCGAGGTCTCGCGAGAGCGCAAAGCAGGGAGCGTTGCGTTACTCACGCAACGTCTTTTCACGGGCGCACGCACGCGTCCGTGCACGAAATAAGTTACGCACTGCGCATGCGCACTTCTCCCCCCACCGCATTGCAGCGTACGCAGGCTTGTTACGTATACGTCCAACTAAATGTGTCTAATCGGGAGTTGTGGTACTGCGTACGCAGTATCCATGACACCGTTGCGCACGAACGCCACGTATAGCCTTGACCGCGTGCACAGAAATTGTGCTCATGCGCACCATGAGAAATGCGACGTCCTTACGTAAGCATGGCCGTTACGTACGCAAAGTACACACAACTAAATCTTGCGGAGTACTCACGGACTGAAACAGGACAATTTAGGGCTAACTAATGCAAATACTTTATTTTTCACCGTCTTCAGTTCAGGTCATATAGGCGTAATTTTGACTCGATGAAAGAATAGATCAGAGCCAAGATTATCTTAACAGAGCAGTTTCGTCGCGACATGACGTGGTTATCTCGAGAAATTGCGCATAACAGTCGTTAACAAAAAAAAAAAAATCTGATGTCGCGTTTCAGTCTCTGAGCACTGTACGCCCAACGAAAAGTCTACTTGGGAATTCTAGCACTGTTAACGGAGTATCCATGACAGCGTTGTGTATGAACGCCACGTCTAGCCTTGAGCGCGTGCAAAGAACTTGAGCTCTGCGAAATACGAGAAACGCGACGTCCTTACGTAAGCAGTGCCGTTACACACGCAACGTACAAAGTGCTGCATCTTGCTATATAGCGCGCACCAAATAATAAATGGCGCTACACCGCGGCCTCCTCATTAGAGGCGGTCGTCCGCCTCTAATGAGGCGGACGCAACGCCGCTGACCTGAACACCGGTACGGCCGTCCTCTACCCCATCGTACATACATCAGTTTGCAAACCAACACACACTGTCAATCGACGCAACGCCCCTGACCTGTACACCGGTACGGCCGTCCTCTACACCATCGTACATACATCAGTTTGCAAACCAACACACACTGTCAATCGACGCAACGCCCCTGACCTGTACACCGGTACGGCCATCCTCTACCCCATCGTACATACATCAGTTTGCAAACCAACACACACTGTCAATCGACGCAACGCCCCTGACCTGTACACCGGTACGGCCGTCCTCTACCCCATCGTACATACATCAGTTTGCAAACCAACACACACTGTCAATCGACGCAACGCCCCTGACCTGTACACCGGTACGGCCGTCCTCTACCCCATCGTACATACATCAGTTTGCAAACCAACACACACTGTCAATCGACGCAACGCCCCTGACCTGTACACCGGTACGGCCGTCCTCTACACCATCGTACATACATCAGTTTGCAAACCAACACACACTGTCAATCGACGCAACGCCCCTGACCTGTACACCGGTACGGCCATCCTCTACCCCATCGTACATACATCAGTTTGCAAACCAACACACACTGTCAATCGACGCAACGCCCCTGACCTGTACACCGGTACGGCCGTCCTCTACACCATCGTACATACATCAGTTTGCAAACCAACACACACTGTCAATCGACAATTAGTATAAGGTGACGGCCGTAAAGGGAAAGTACGCATAGCAAGTACGCATATCCAACGATATCACCAGAACTCGTGGCTCGCACTATCCGCACAGTATCCACAACAGGTCAAAAACTGGTATCATTCTTACCCCGTCGTGTAAGCCATGGCGATTTCTCAACAAATCGACAAAATAAATGTTATGCCTACTCAATGAAAATAACAAACAAGACAGAACATTCGGTTCAAAGCAAGAGCGTCCGAAAGCAAAGAGAAATGGGTCTATGGCGGCACAAAATCGCAGTTTCCAGCACAGGCTACACGAATAATTCATGTCAGCACCGCGAAAAGCTCCTACACTCAAAGAAATAATTTTCAGTATACCAGAATAAAATGTGGAGACTAACCTGGACCCATTGCTGTCGAAGGTGCTCCAAAAGGTGTCCAGAAGACGCACCCTTAGGGATGTCTGAACGAACATATGGCCCTCCGGCAGAAGGTCGCATCTCTTTTGGGCCACCGCGATTCAGCACCGCCGTCGCTGACGTCGTCGGAGCTTGAACCGCTCCATGTGTAGCCACGTTTGTCTTTTCGTGGAGCTTCGATATCAACGTTAAATCTGCCGACGCTTCACTGTCCGATGCTGCCGGCTCCCAAGGGGACGCTGTCATTCGAAGAAATCTCCAGTCGTGCAGCCGCTGAGTCGCTGCTCAGTGAAAATCCACGTCCTCGATGGCAGCAGTGCCTTCCAGTGCCAGCGGAACCGTCTCCACGAAGCGGTGTGAGTAGCTTTCTTGCAGGTAGCTTAAGTGCACGACGCTGTGTCGAAGCGGTCGGGGGTTGCGGCAAACACGGAGTCAGCGGCACTGAGCATCCGATGAACGCACAGCAGCGTGTGCGGCTTGCCTATCGTTCCGCGAAGCAGGCGTCGCACGACTGTCGTCAACAGGAGCGGCCGGAGACCTGCGCATAATGACCTGGGCTCATTCATGGAACGCGCATCAGCGCGCGTCCGAGGTGGAACGCGACCAGCGTTAGCAAAGATCATATGGTTGGCCGAAGCAGCTGCGTCCGGCTCCGGCGGGGGGATGGGGGGAGAGTGCCATGGCAAAACTCCATAGAGAGGGGGGGGGGGGTGTCGACGGAGAGTCAACGCCCATGGCGTCGCATCGATAATTGAGGAGGAAGAAACTTTAGTCAAAAAAAAACGAATTTAAAAAAAAAACGAATGGCAGCTCCACTGCTGTGAAACCTGAGGAAGTGCGTAGCACGGGCATGCAGCGATTCCCGTTCGTAGAGTTCCCACCGCTCCGTTTACCAAAGCGTCGGTGAAGCCCATGTTTGAAGTAAGCATGCAGGGCTTCCCCGGAATCTTATTAGGGAGATTCGCAATCTCGGTGTGCGACATTGTGCTAACTTTTCTGCGCTTTATCGACTTCCTGCTTGTTACGGCTGTTGAGATCCGCGTCGCCTACAGCTACTACAGTGACTTCCGCGCAGTGATGTTCCGTCCTGGACAGAAGAATTCCCTTTCCGAGGCCCGAAAATTCCCCATTTCCGGCATTTTTTCCCCGCATACATCGCCAAAAATCCCGCATATTTCCCTGCACAAAAAAAAGGTTATATATATATATATATATATATATATATATATATATATATATATGTATATGTATATATATATATATATATATATATATATATATATATATATATAGTGTTCGACGTGTTTCAGGCTCTTCCCATCGCTTTCTCTTCTTTCCTGCCCAACTCAAAGCATCGCCTCTGAGATCGGCTTTTAATACTGCGAAGGAGCTACCTTAGAGCTCGCTTTAAGCGGTATGCGATAAGGAAGGAATGCTGTACATGCTCATGCACACGGCCACTGCATGCATAAGAAGAAAAGTTTATTATTGTTTTTTTTTGTTACTGAGTGACGTGGCGTACAATAATGTGCCTAGGAGACGCTCTGTATCTATATGCACCACATTTTGTACAAAAAGCACGTCAACGTTTCAATAATGGTGACTAAATATTGTGAAATTAAAACAAGCTTTTGTGGTGGTATTTAACATTTTATTGACTTGATTAGGTAACGGTTCTGCAAACTACCGCAAAAAAATAAATAAATGTGAAGTGACTAGAATATATATTGACTGGGTCTTTAAAACCCACTCAATATATGTATATTGACTGGGTTTTATTGCGATAGCAATTATATGGACACTCTCGGCTGGTTTTTGCCGTCGGCGTCGCCGTTGGCCGCCGCCGTCATCCCCCGTATATGTATATATATATATAACCGGCCCCGACCCTCGTTCGCGAGCGTGAAAAGACGCGAGGGGGGGGGGTCCCTCGAGCGACCTTCGATTTTACGAGCGCGGTCGTCGCGGGCGCGCGCGTTATCTCCCCTTTCTCGGCGGCCGACAGCGGGGGGCCGGTGTACCCTCCCTTCTACGTGCTGCGCTCTCAACGCGAAGAGAATGTGGTGAGCAGTGTCCCTGGAGCGGCCGTACGCTCTTAAACCAGCGTTTTCTATAGTTTCATGAGATCGGATCCGTTAGCTGCCAGCCTCACTTCGTATAACATTACAATTTGTTGCTATCGCATTCATTGCTTCACCCTTGCGGTGAAACTGTGACTTTTTTAAAGACTATGGTCTTTAAAAACGAACCTTAGAGGCTGTGGTTTAGCGGGTGCGCTACATGCGCCACAAATGATTGCGACATGCGAAAGCCTCATGTCCTACAGTCTTTTGGTCGTTATAAAAAAAAAAATTTCGCCGCCCCTCAAAATTCCCTGAAAAAGGGAAAATTCCCTGCACGGAACATCACTGCATTCCGCGCCTTGCCGCGCCGGCGAGGGCAGGGGAGTACGCTCGGTGAGCAAGCCGGTGGCGCACTCTCTTGCGCCCCGCCGGAGTCAGCCTTATGTGTACGAAAAGTGGTTTTAGCGATTTTAAGTGAATTATTGCGATTACTTCTTGGTTATTTCTGTTAATTATATTACGTCAGATCTTGTTCGTTCATGTCAACCCAGTTCTGAGCATTTTTAACTTTGTTATAGCTCGTAGTGAGCGCTTTAGGGTGAGCGTGATAACGCCACATCACATGTATGGACGACAAGGCGGGCGACTGAAGTGCTCCCCACACAAAATGCAGGCAGTTATGGTCAGCCCTCAGTCCAGGGCTCCGCTGGCACGTGCGGCTCGCGGGACGTGGTCAAGTAAAGCTATTTGGCTTCGCTTGTCCTCATCCGCAAGCCATGCCTCCCACTGCCTGTGAAACGTGCGGTTGCTTAGTAATGTGTGTTCCATGTAATGTGTATCCCATGTGTGTCCCATGCGACATTTAGTCCCATGCGATGTGTTGGAATTGTAACCATGTTTTGTCATTTTGGCTTGACATATGGGACCCTGAGGCAAGGAGTAATACAGATCCTCAACATCAGCCGAGAACGCTCCAACCCCTATGTTGTCAAGGTTGCCTAGGAACATGTCTACTTCATTTGGTCTTCTAACGAGGAACGGGTCGTTTATGGTTAAGACCGACAGTGACCGCTGGAGGTCTAGACCTAGCGAGTGCTGCCAAGTTTTTCAGTGGAAGTGAAGTTTTCTACTCGAAACTTGACTTTCACGCTGGGAACATTGGAAACTTTCTGATGTCGAGTGAAACTGGCAAACAAAAGACTAATAATTCTGTGCAGCTGTTACCGTGCACCTTATTCTCCAATGGGCTTCATTAGCCACAGGATTGAAGGATAGTTGTACATGGCACCCTCGCTCGGCAGCGGTCAAGGCGCTCTTGCGTAACAGAAGGAAAAGTAGGCGAAAATAAATCCCTAAGTGACGAAAAAAAAAAAAAACTGCCAATATTGCGCACAGCATGCAGCACAGTCGGAGCGTGGCGCACAGTCAGATGACGCACAGTCAAAAGTGGTGCAGCGCCCTTGCTAGAGCCCGCTGTAAACTCCCCTCAGGACGCCTTGAAGTTTGGTTGTGACGTACCCACGCAAAAATCGTTCTATTCTGCGAAGTTGGGAAACACTCACTACGTGTTCCTAAGGCAATGTGCGCCCTCGTGTAGCTGCACACCTTTTTTTGTCGCTGTAATGAATGATAATGACGATCATGAAGAATTGTTGATTAGTTTTTTGTCACCACAAAACTGCGAAAGGGAGGGTTGAAATACTTACGGGTAAGGATAGTAGCTTAGCAAGCTCCTAGTCATGCCCATGTAATGGCGGACAAATATATCTCGATGAGAAAATAATCTTGAGATATTGCGGCTCTCATAACGGAAGATTCATTAATATCACGCTCTTTCGAACACTCGAAAATACGTCAGGACATACACATTTTCACCTAAACATGCGACGCTCCAGTATGTTTACTGTCGGATGCCTTTGGAGCATAGGTCGGCAAAAGTAAGTGGAACTCACTCAGACTCACTAAAGAAAATATATTGCGCTTTGGACTCACTCGGACTCCGACTCCCCAAATTTTCCTGAGCCGGACTCAGTCGGACTCACACACACCAAAATTTTCTTCAACCGGACTCACTCGGACCCAAACTCACCAAAATATTACTCACCCGGACTCACTCAGACTCAGCCTCACGGCTCGATCTGAGTCTGAGTGAGTCCGAGTGAGTCTACTCATGAGTGAGTTCGCCGACCTATGCATTGGAGTACTTAATTCCTAAAAAAATTCATGTCAGAACGGCGTGTAATGCACAGGAGATCTACGTACATACACGCGAAGCAGGAAGAGTGAAATATTTCTTCATACCAGCCATGCTGGTCTAGCGGCAATGGCGCTCGATTGCGGACTCAATGGTACCGGATCGTATTCCGGCCGTTGCGGCCACATTTTGATGGAGGCCGAAATGCCAGAGGCTCTCGTACTTAGAATTAGCTGCACGTTATTGAACAGCAGATGGTCAAATCTTCCGGAGCCCTCCACTAGGGTGCCTCTCCTAATCATGTAGTGGTTTTCGAACGTAAAACCCCTACAATAATAAACATTTCTTCACAATAATACTTCTCGTAAAATGCTCACTTCACATGAACTGCTATATTTAATCTGCATTGGGGGCACTTGGTTAAAAATATCCATGTGGCATTGAGCATCAGCATCAGAAAGCATCAGCATCAGAATCGCTGTCACAGAAGAAGTGAAAGTAGTGCATAGTCGCTGCCTGTACCAGCCAGCTGATATTAAAGAGAGGACGTTGCCGCACGAGCGCGCAGCGCAGGGCTGCATATATGGCACAGGAAACAATCGGTGTGGCTCTACGTGAAGAGCCGGTAGTCATGTGGACATAAGTGGTTATAAGCAACGAAATCGCAGCTTCATGAAACGACTCGGTTGCTGTCAGCACCGGCGCCGAAGAATGAAGAACGCAGTTTCCAACCTGCCGCAAATGGAGTGGCTACCCTAATGCCTGCCGTACGTCGTTGTTTTCAATTGGAGACCAAGGGACCAGTGATGGCCGAGTAATATCTGAATTCCTTTTTTCCTTGCGTAGCATCGTCCCACTTTATCATGGTTGATACTTGTTGCATCCATGTTGCACAGAGGTCATCTAAGACTTGCTTGTGCATGCTGTCGTCGTCATTCCACAATAGTCCTTCATTCAGGGTCATTGATTCGTCGGTTTCGCGTTGTCAAAACATCACCACCATCACTTTGTCATATCGTAGTGGACTTTTCTATCATCACAGTACCCAGTACGCGAAGGCGAAGACAGTCCCGCCCATATGTGACGAGGTGGTCGGTGGCCCACGCATGGGGCACACTGAGTGAAATTGTCGCGGATGGTTTTCATATCATTATTGCCATGATTCTATGCACAGGCGACCCGTCAAATCCTGGCCTGCCCAATGTCATTGTCATTCTACTTTGTCACTGCGCGCACTCAGTGTAGTAGTCGTGATAAAAGGTTTACGTAAACGACCTTAACCCATTCGAAGTCATATGTTGTGCCACCATACATTCAGTCAACGTGATTCCATTTCCTGGTCGCCACGCTGTCAGCGCCGTCAGCGTCATGCGTATTCACCATCACGCCGTCGTGGTTTCCGTGGTCATCACATTACTTCTGCGTTTTCACGTCATCGTCACCGTGAGACTTGCTCCCGTTCGTGACTTCATACCTATGCCGTAGACGCCATTCTGTAGTCCCCAGGCCATCTCCACCACCATGTCTTGTGGACTGGGTGTTTGCCGATCCTTCTCGGTAAGACAGGTATACAACGGGAAAAGACTACCTGCAACCAGTTACTGATGAAAATGAGGCACACTCAGTCTTTCGCCAAACAATATAAAATGGCTCGATGAACAAAAACAGCTTTCCCTGTCAAGCAAACATTTGCTCTAGCGTCACTGCACAGTTGATCGACTCAGCATTTCCACTTATTCGTCCGTTCTAGGCAACATTAAGTGCATTCCTTCATAGGTTCACGCCATTCTCGGAAAAATATTAGAAAATCTATCACATAATACCATGGTCAGCGCGTATGATCTACTAGCTATTGTTGAACTCTGCTCTGACCTTTAAAGTTGGATTTTCTGTTCTTGATGAGTTGAGATTCGAAAATATGAACTCTTTATAATCCGTTTAATGCCCTAGCTCTTTTTCAAATGAAATATTTTTGTCGCATTCACAGCATACAACGTGACTCTTTTTCGATCCTGTTAAGAATTCGGTAAAAGTAAGCAAGTGTAATCTTTCGAGCAGCTTTTCCAGAAAAAAAGATTCAACAAAGATCATTGTTGATGGTACTATACGTTGTTTTATTGGACGACGAACCAACGTAGGGATATTTTGCCTCGATAGCCAAAGCATGCACCAAGTGAACTGAAGTGTCGTTTTGTCGTGCGAAATAACAAATTATTTGTAATTTCAGACCAATTGTATGCTCTACTTTGGCCTTATCATGTCATTCACAACACATCACAAAACCTGCAGGTTTTCACTATGACACCAACTCATTCTCTGCCAAGCATCTGCCAAGAGGTGCTCAGGCTAAGCAGTTGCTGGCTTTAATTATGAGGCTTCACATACATCTTGCTACAGCCTTACCACCAATACAATCATGTACACGAGGCAACAATATGTGCAACAATATGATGTTTCAGGTAAAAAATGTAACCAGTATTACCCGACACAGTATGGTACACACAAAACTGAAGGGCCTCCATATTAGCTGTGATCCATCTTACACTACTGAAGTACCGATATTATTCTTGTTTTTATTATTTGGGTCTTGGTTTCACTTTATTTTATTAAGGCACCTGCAGAATTCTGCGAACGAGATGATTTTTTCTGTAGGTTATTTACGCTTGTTCACTTCACCGCTCTTTGACAGACCAGACATTCACACGTATCACCTTTAAAAAGGTCTTACATTTCTTTAGTACATAAGGGGTTAGTCTCAAGAATGATAACATTTAGTC
Source organism: Rhipicephalus appendiculatus (assembly GCA_030522465.1). Classification (NCBI taxonomy): domain Eukaryota; kingdom Metazoa; phylum Arthropoda; class Arachnida; order Ixodida; family Ixodidae; genus Rhipicephalus; species Rhipicephalus appendiculatus. The sequence continues at coordinate 1,258 of JALIZH010028233.1, read as the reverse complement.
CTTGTCAGCGGTCTCGTCCTGTCTGAAGGTTGACCTCAAGTAAGTGTAATTTGTTCTTCTCATTCAGTATGATAGGGTCCCTTTTACGGTTGCGTTATAGAGCTTTCCTTTAAATGATTTCATTATGAGTACTGAAATACAAAAACACGCTTACCACCAAGGAAGAAAATTAAAGACAGAACAGAAAGGGCCTCTCTGTTCTGTCTTTAATTTTCTTCCTTGGTGGTACGCGTCTTTTTGTATTTCAGTAAGCATGTACCAACTAGCCCTACAAAAAGATTTATTAAGTTCCATTATGAGTATGCTGTCCTGGACGAAAACGCAGTTTCCACCACACATTCGCAGTAATAGTCGTATAATTGCATTTCTTCAACGTCGCAAATGTTCGCTGCCCCTTAAAGTAATTCTAACATATTGATGAAGCTCACAATGTTGTGTGTTTACTGATTGTACTCCAAGGAAAAGTAAGAGAACATTTTCAAAATTGCCCATTCGTGCCACTCAAGATTCTTGCGGTAACATAAATAGCTAACGACGCCAAAGTGGAGGCGTCTGTTAAACTTGTTTAGGTTCAGTTTTTTCTCTCGTGGTGTCAACGACAGCCAACCTTTTTCAAAGATATGATGCGACAAATTTAGGAAACGGTTGAGAAAGCCTCAAGTGGGGATAAGACGCGTATTTGCGACAATTTCTTTGCGTGTTGAAGAACATCAAGCATTCTGAAACTAATGGTTTGACGATTCTCCAGATAGGCTTGGTTACACCTTAATACAAGGCTCACTTACATGAGACGGAATAATTTCTCGTTTATTATCAACTCATTTCTGTGAGACGTGGAACATTCGAATAATAACCGTATGCTAGTGCCTGGATGAAAACTTGTGCTTGCGAATCTGTTGGATTGGTCGTATGCGCGTCTGGCATAGACATCAATTTTAGATCCTAAGAAAGAAAAAATTTGACATTTGATGCATACCGCCGAGGTCATGAAAGAAAGACAGAAGAGATAGCAAACACATGTTTAGGTAATCCATTTGTGCTTTGGGAACTGGTGCCTCATTGTCTTATCAGACGGTGGAAATTTATTTTTTATTGAAGTAGCTCGAGTGATTGAGTGCTCCGAAATCGTTAACCGGGTTCATTAGTCCTGGCGTAAGGTAAAAAATCTGTTTGCGTTCGTCAATGACAGTGGACATCCACCACATTATCACATAGAAGGAACTTGCACTTTGGCAATAGTGGACCTGTACGGCGAGTT